>JAJOHG010000210.1:0-45139 GCA_021029095.1 Phellopilus nigrolimitatus
CCTAAGTATAATGGCAGTGTGCACTCTTGCGTCCGAAAGCTCCTTATCAGAATTTAAAGAAAAGCTAGCCTTTGAAAAGTATATCCAGAGCTCCCCGACTGCATGACGAAAATGAATCTAAATAAGGCATGGCTAATTTACGAACAACCATATACATATAAAAGACTCGAGCAGACTAACATCTCGACATGAACTGGAAGCAATTACAACAGTTTCCCATAGCCGTACGAAGGAGCCTACGCCTTCCGGTCATCATTCGGTCTGTTTTGTATCATAGTACATACAGGATCTTTAGGGTGGAAGACAAAAACGGTATGATGGGTGCCTCGTTTATTTTCTGGGATGTGCGCATACGCATATTCCTTCCTGTAGTACATATATCATTTCGACCAGTTCAGTATCGTGTATCAAAATTCCATCCACGCCTAGTCCTTGCAGGGATCCGGTTGCACAATCCGAAATCTAACGTTCATTCAGGGCCGACTTCGTAAATGAACGACCTTGATCCACATCCGACACACGCCTCTTCGCAAGCCTCTCTTCACGCAAATGCTCAATCTCCCTCAGGTCGATGACTTTGAACGGCCACATGAACCAGTTCCCGCCGCCCCTCATGATGGGCAAGCCCATGTCCTCCAGCAGGTCGTCGACAAGCTGCGGATAGCTAAAACAGACGAGCGCGGAGCATAAATCAGGACTAGATCAGAGGCAGGAGGAAAGTGTTCTTACTTCCAAAATGCTATCCCTGAGCTATAGCTCTCGTTAACCCAGGAGATCGCGTCGCCGGCCAACCTCCCACCAGTTACTTTCGCAATTTTTTAAAATTTGCGGAGGAGGCATGGGAAGACAAGAGAATCTAAATTCTCCGTGGACACTAAAATATTTGACCAGTGCGCTGGTCAGTGTACCACATATTCTGGAGAACACGGAAAAAACTTATAACGCACTTATTGAGGCTAAGGCCAGGATACACACGTTCTTCCGCCCATATTCCTCCAGGAGAGCGATCCCTCGTGAGGACATGGACCTCGAAACCGTCATCGAGAAGTGTCTTCGCGGTGATCAGGCCAGCTGAACCAGCGCCAACGATACAAACAGAAGCCATAGATCCACGCTGAGAGATGAAGCCCAAGGACGATGAGCCAAAAAATCTTATATCGCTTGACCACCTTGCGTAAGCGTCCGACCGGCTTGGTGAGAACGTTATGACTTGGCACGCGGCGCAGTGTAGCGTGTTAGAGGCATGGCTTCGCTCGCCGCCGCCGCCAACTTCAAGACCTCATCGTTCAAGTCGCCATCGTTCAAGTCACCTCCGCCGGCTCTTGGCGGTGTTCAATTTTCAGTAGCATTTTCGCTTGCCCTTGTTATGAGTCCATTTTGCTCCTTTGGTCGAAAAAGGCTGACAGCAGATCATCTTATGTAAGTATGAGTTTGCTTGGGACTCTACTGATTATACTTACTTAAGTCCATCTCAATTCTGTGGAACTCGAGTTTGTTGGTAACGTGCTCGGCACGATTGGACCCTTACATCTGTTGATGTAATTGAAGACACCAACAGTACCGACAGCTTTAGAATTGAGGCGTTCTGTTGGTAATTTGTTGAAAACTCGCAAGACCAATTATCTGATCACATCAGATGGGGATATCGGGGCTCGGCAACTCGGCAAGCTTCAGGATGTAGCCAAATATGGGTTGAAAGGTCAACAAGCGCGTCAGTTTAAAAGTCCGATGTGCAGTTCCACAAGACAAACACCTCCATGGGCTGTTCGTCCTGTTGGTACGGATTTTCGAGTTTACAACAGAGTTCCACAAGCATTCGAGTACCTACACCGCAAGCTGAAGAAAATGTTTAATAAAGATTGAGGTTGCGCTGCTTGAATGCCGTGACGAGAATGAAATGTGACTCCTAGAAAAATGTATTATGAAGATCATAACGCAAATTGTTTGAGCATTTTTAGATAGGCCATGTTGTTATACCATTTCCCAATGAGTCTTTGACATATGTGACCGAATGACCTCGGAGCAACCTTTTCAAGGGCACGTGAATGCAACATGCTCGGTGATATTTTACGAGGCTTTCGGCAGCTGTGGGTCGGCCGCTGCCGCAAGTGTTCATCCAACATAGCCGATGAACGTTCAAAAAACATTTTTGCGAGTGACTCGAAAACGTAGCATCCTGTCACATAATGACAACACCCACCAAGACTATCTAGACATCTGTAATCACGCTATCAGGCTCTTGCATTTGCATTTTAATGATATTCAATTATATATCTAATACATCAAGTAAGCATATGGAAAGTAGAGCTTCTCAACAGGGCGGAACAGGTGTGTCGGTGCCCCTGCCTCGCCCCCAGCCGCGCCGTGATGTAAGTGCTGTGCGTGCTATATCCGATGTACGGGCGGCACCAACGCAGAGCCGGGCGTCGAGGCACAGGTAGGGGATGCATGAGCATCTCGAAGTCCATCTTCACGCTGAGCACGCACGTGCCAGCCAGAATTGAGCCGTTGTTAATCAGCAGCAGCACGACATTCGTTGTCTTCTTATCCTCGGTCTTGACGCCCAGCAGGCGCCGCAAAAGCAGAAAACACGCCGACCTTGCGAGACCACGACGTGTAAGGCCACGCACGGCCCCTTTGGCAGGTTGCTGCCACCTTGAAGACCCTTGAACACTGGACACCATATTCCTGCGCTGGACGATGCGCGGCGTACATCTGAATTTTTTGCGTGTCGCGTCCGGCCTCTATCGGATGTGATATCGATAAATTGTCCGGAGCTTGAGCCTTGGAACGTGCCTAGCTTGTTAGAAAGGTTGGAAAGCACTTCTCGCTCGATTTGTGCCGAGGTTAGGAAGGATCCCAGTAAGCACATTCAGTGATGGAACGATGAACTGTCGGTAGTCGGAAATGACAGATTCAGCCATAGCCCTGACGAGCCAGCCTCTAAAGTGCTAGAAGACAGAAGAGAAGCCTCTAAGTTTCCGTCGAATAAGTCACGGTGGCTTGTGATGACAGTCGTGAACCATGAGCAAAAGGAACAGTCTGATCTCGAGCTCTGGGCGTGCAGACGGATGCGTGTAAGTGCATGGAAGAAATATAGAAAGGATGGTGCAACGCACATATGTAGATATGGGGCAGCTTGCCCACCGCGCCGAGCACCTGCCCGACGAGCCTGTCTGAGTGGCACAGCATCGGGTCGCCCATCGTGCCCACGCCGATGAGCCCGCCGGGCGCCGCGAACTGCAGCTGGTTGTTCTCCGCGAGCAACATGATGATGTTGATGAAGATCGGGCGGCGGCGGTTGCAGCCCTACTGGTTCTTCGTGTCCATGCCTGGGCAGATCTCGACGTGCATTCTGAGCGTGAGCACACCCGTGAGGATCGTGCCGCCCGCGACGCCGCCCATCAGCTCGTCGACTTTTTGCCGGGCTTGTTCACGTTGAACGAGCGGATGACAATAACCGCGGCAACAACGTGAAGTCCCGCACCGGGATCGAGATCCGCTTCACGATGTACTCGTTCACTGCATCGACGTTGTATTTTAGCTGCGCGGAGATCGGCACGATGGGCGACGCCTCCGTCACAGTGCCTGTATGTGAGTAGAGCTCTGTTGCGAAAGGTTTTATTTCTCAGTTAACGTGAACGCACCTTTCATCACGAACACGGCAATACTCTTCTGGTGCCCAAGCGTCTGTACCTCCTTGATCAAGTCGACCTTGTTTTGCATAATGATGATGTTCTGGAGCTTCATGATCTCCACAGTGGTGAGATACTCAGAGATCTGGGGCTGCAGGTACGACTCATTACCAGCAATGAGAAGGAGTGATGTGTCCATGAATCCCGCACCGTTCAGCACAGTGGCCATGAGAATATTGTGTCTGGATGAGTCGACGAAGGAGACATACCGGAGCAGCTTCATGTGATGCTCGCACGGCGGGCGGTCCTCCCTGTCGGAGCAGTACAAGCAGTAGCAGCCCTGTCACAGGTACGCCTTGTTCTCACTCGTTCTCACATTTATATATCTAATGCTTGCTGCCGTAAGATGGAAAGGATGGAAAGGCAGGAGAGAGAAGTGGGGTGCAACGTACTTTCGCATTCGCGTAGCCCAGCTTAATGGTGATGTTCCGGACGAGCTCGTCTTGAAGCACATGGTCATGATCTCCGAGATGGCCTTCAACACTGTCGACTTCCCGTGCACGACATGCTTGATTGTGCCATTTCATTCAAATGTGCACCTGCGAGAACAGAGCACGATGTCAGTACAGATTACGTTCAAGTAGATAAATTGTAAGAGAATTGAGGGAAAGAAAAATACGAGGGAATGAAAGCAGATTCAGAGCAGTTAGTTGTGTTGCAGAGCAACTTTCTGTATGTTGAGAAGAACATGTCGCACAGTCGGTAGGAGTCAAGTTTACTTCAGAGTGCGACAGCGCACAAGTTCGTGTGAACAGAAAAAAGTCAGGGATTACATAAACTTTGTTACTTGCTGCTCGTATTTTCATGGGCGAAATCATATTGTTGCTGTACATGTGTAGTTACTACGTGTTTTCTTATATTTGCAGATTACTTTTTTGTTGATGTTGTTTGAACGCCTCCAGATGCATCACTCGGATGCCTCCGAAAATGTCTAAAAAACATTTGTCGGCTAATCCTCAACCAACATCTGGGCAAGTCTTGCATAAATAAGTACAACGTGTAATACTGATCTTGCTGACCATCGACATTACAACATAACACAAGCCCTGTATTAACACTTGTTGTAGCATTAAAAAACCTTACATTGTATCCTCCAAATGACAGCAATATAAATCTTAATTCCATAGAAAATCATCCGTTTTTTCACTAATTTGTCCCGAACATTATATGTGCATTTAGATGAAACATTTCAATTATGTTTGCCTGAAAAATCTCATATATACATTTCCACAATTCATAATTCAACACTACATGTGATATCTCTAAGGCGTTTAGCTCCGTCTATCTTTACAACATTTGACTCAGTTGGCGGTGTACCTTCCTAAAAAGGTATCAGCCAAATCGCTGGTCGAGATCGACATCGACCCGACGCAATGGATGACTTTTCTGCCGCATACCAACAACTCGAGTTCCACAGAATTGAGATGGGTTTTAGCCTGAGCATCCTTCTCTGCTGATTTTGTCTGTCTTCTCAATACTATGATCTTGATTGTGTTCATCTTCAGCTTCAGAACACTGGTCACGCGACTTTTTCGTTATTGGCCGAGCTATGAAGTTTACGTACTGCGTAAACTTTGACAATGCCATGACTCTGGCACTGCGTTCACGGTTCAAGGTCGTCTCCTTCCTCGAATTCTTGGATGCCGTGGAGACAATGAACTATGGTTCGCAACTCGAGACTCCGTGATTGTTCACGGCATGGACTCGCGGCACGGCAATTTACAATGTAGTATGGTCTAACCCGATTCATGTAACCCCGTATGCCTTTCCCAATACCTCGGCAATTCAAATTGTTCTAGCGATTTATGACGAGGATGGTGGTGTGCTTGACATAGTTTCTTAGGCCTAAAGCTCTTGCCGATGCTCGCAAATGGTGCGGCTCCGTTTCTTTGTGTAATACTCGCCGGCGCTATTTTAATCCATCTTGCTCAGTCATCGTCGGGCTTAACTGAATGGGCCGCGTCTCGTCTCATTTGACTCAAGGATAAAAAATATCAAATGCCGGGGAGATGCGTCACCAGGTGCCGACGGTAGAAGCTTACTGACCATGGGTGTGCCGGGAGGACGCGTCCTCCAGGTGCCGAAGGTAGCGTCTTGGCACTTCTACTTATTCATCAGCAGCATTTGCCGGTGGTCAGAAAAGTCTTCGGCCCCCCTAAAAAAGGAAGGTGGTTCTCGTCCGCGTCATTCACACACAAAAAGGTCAAAAAATATTGTGAAACTATGCGAACCTTTGCCCTAGATACATATAAGAAGAAAAAACTAAGTGTTATTTGTTTTTGGATAATTTGAGCTGGCAAGGTATCATAGGTGACACCGCGAAACATCGCCGCGTCTTGCGCTACGCAGGCGTGAACTGCCTTCCTTTTTTAGGGGGTGCCGAAGACTTTTCTGACCCACCTGTAAATATCTTGAATAAAAAATAAAATAAAATAAAATAAAATAAAGCTGCTTCATTAAAGCAGACTGGCAGCCCTCGACATCTTTCATTCTCACTAACCCCTCGTCTACTTCACAAACCTTTTCAACTACTTACCGCAATGTCTCTCTGGGCCATTCCCCCTCCTCCGGCGAATCCGCTTGGTCGCTACCGTGTCCTCTCCCCGCTCGCCGGCGTGCGTGTCTCGCCGCTACAACTTGGTGCCGCGAGCATTGGCGACAAGTGGGCCGAACACGGCATGGGCTCGATGGACAAGGAATCGTCTTTCAAGCTCCTTGACGCGTTCTATGACGCGGGCGGGAATTTTATCGATACGGCCAATAGCTAGTGAGTAATGGATATCTGCGTGTCTAGGTAATATAATTGACTTTTTATCTTCCCGTTCTGTAGTCAGGATGAGACGTCCGAGGCCTTCATCGGCGAGTGGGTTGAGAAGAGGGGAATTCGCGACCAGCTTGTAATAGCGACGAAGGTTTGTAAATATTGAATTGACTCCTAACGATTTGATTGACACCTTCTGTCCCTCAGTATACGACGAACTACAAGCGCGGATCGACCAATATTAACATCCAGGCTAACTATACCGGCAACAACGCCAAGTCGCTCAAAGTCAGTGTCGATGCGAGCCTCAAGAAGCTGCGCACGGATTACATCGACATCCTCTACGTGCACTGGTGGGACTACAACACTTCCGTCGAGGAGGTCATGGATGCGCTGCACAACCTCGTCGTCGCTGGCAAGGTACTCTACCTCGGCATATCCGATACGCCCGCATGGGTCGTATCGCAAGCGAATTATTATGCGAAGCTCATGGGCAAGTCGCCGTTCGTGATCTATCAGGGCGCGTGGAATGTTATGGCGCGCGACTTCGAGCGCGATATCATCCCGATGGCGCGTGCACACGGGCTCGCGCTTGCGCCGTGGAATGTGCTTGCCAGTGGACGCCTGCGTACGGACGCGGAGGAGGAGAAACGCGAAGCGTCTGGCGAGAAGGGACGTACGATTGTGCAGCCTGACTGGAAGCGCAATGAGAACGAGAGGAAGATGAGCGCGGCACTCGAGAAGGTCGCGAAGGAGGTTGGGACCGAACACATTACGGCTGTGGCTATCGCGTACGTGATGCAGAAGACACCGTACGTGTTTCCGATCATCGGCGGACGCAAGATTGAACACCTCCTGGCCAATATCGAAGCGCTTAAGATCTCGCTCTCGCACGAGCAGATTAAGTACCTCGAAAGCATCCTGCCGTTCGATCCGGGCTTCCCGAACACGTTTGTCGTGAGTGTTTTGTTGAATTTGTCTTTTTTTCGAGAGCAGAGACTGACTTTTCCCGCAGGGAGATGGCACGTCTACGTTCTTCTTGTTGGCGTCTGCTGCTCATGAAGACAGATGGCCCCTGAGGGAGGCGATCAAACCTGAGAGCAAGCAGTGATGCGTTTATTACGTCTCGCGACTTTCGTGTGTTCAAAAAATAAGATTGTAGAGCTGTAACATTGCATGGGCAATACTAGTACTTTTGTAATGTGATAGATGTAGCAGAGTAAGATTGATGTATGGAGCTCCGACTTTTCCGACGGTGGCCGATGAAGTTGTCTTATTGTCACTAAATATCCTGCTTATTTGACACGTAAGAAATGGTCCAACCTTGTCGCCATAGAGCCGCTCGCTAACAAGGGTTTTTGGATATTGTAAGCTTTTGAATTCAAAACAAGATCGACAGGGCGGGAGTGAAGATCGGCGTTTTAGATCTTTTATACTTTATCGGGAAGAAAGTCTAATCAAGAAGCACCTAAGTATAATGGCAGTGTGCACCCTTGCGTCCGAAAGTTCCTTATCAGAATTTAAGCAAAGCTATCCTTTGAAAAGTATATCCAGAGCTCCCCGACTGCATGAAGAATGAATCTAAATAAGGCATGGCTTATTTTCGAACAATCATATACGTATATAAGATTCGAGTAGACTAACATCTCGACGTGAACTGGCGGTAACCACAACTGTTTCCCATAGCCGTACGAAGGAGCCTACGCGTGACAGCCATCATTCGGTCTGTTATGTATCATAGTACATACAGAATCTTTAGGGTGGAAGACAAAAACGGTATGATGGGTGCCCCGTTTATTTTCTGGGATGTGCGCATATGCATATTCCCTCCTGTAGTACATATTTTCATTTCAAGCAGTTCAGTATCATGTACCAATATTTTCCATTCATGCATATAACTTGCAGGTATCCAGTTGCACAATCCGAACTCTAACGTTTATACGAGGCCGACTTCGTAAACGAACGATCTTGATCCACATCCGACAAAAGCCTCTTCGCAAGCCTCTCATCATGCAAATGCTCAATCTCCCTCAGGTCGATGACTTTGAACGGCCACGTGAACCAGTTCCCTCCGCCCCTCATGATGGGCAAGCCCATGTCCTCCAGCAGGTCGTCGACAAGCTGTGGATAGCTTAAACAGACAAGCGCGGCGTATAAATTAGGACTAGATCAAACGCAGGAGGAAAGTGTTCTTACTTCCAAAACGCTATTCCTGAGCTATAGCTCTCATTAACCCAGGGGAGCATACCAGGATAGCGCCTCCTCAGCCAGGCGGCCGTAATCTGCGTGTGAACGAGGGCATCGTTGACAGTCGAAGGAAGCGACAAAAACGGATCACTGAGGAAGTATGATGAGATCCAGTGCGAGGCAACTTCGAACGTGTATCCATTGTTGGTGGTGAACTATTGCGAATAGATCATTTCCGAGGTTACTAGATAAGCTTAGAACCGACTAGGAGAGAGACGTACCACAGAGCCATTCACAGCGAAATCCCGCTTATAGAGGTTTCGCGCCGGAACGAGACCTCTGTAAATAGACGAGGCGGCTATCGCGTTCTCAGGGAACACAGTGGGTGGGTTCTTCAAGGAAATGTAGTCATCCCATTTGCGCTCTGCATCGGTGCTTAGACTGGGTAATTGACGACCCAAGCCGAGTTCATCACGGGTTGCCTCTATAAACAATATAGAAGTTAGCCTTTTATAATCAGCAGGTATAGTATGAGCGATCTTACCATCGAACAGAGAATTCCAGCTCGAGGTAAATCCCGTGCATAGAACAACTGCATCTGCTTCGACAGTCCTGCCGTCTTCGAGTAGTATACCTTTTCCGTCTGCTGCAAACCCTGCCGCTCGTGAAGGCGAAAGCACATTGATTTTCTTCTCTTTGATCAGGGAGAAAAATCCAGTAGGCGACCCGACGCCTTCGTCATTTGTACGAATCCCCCAGAAAAGGGAATGCGCGTTTCGGAAGGGTGAGGACGCAGGGATAGAGAATGTGAAGAACTAAAACATGAAAATTTAATTATAATCAGCCTGATCAGAAATGAAAGACGACGAACGTACAGAGCTCCAGGTAAGGAAACTCCAAAAACCTCGCGTTATCATGCTCCCAAACTTCGAAGTGTGAAGGAAGCGCCTAGCTCCAGTTTGTATTAGAAACTTGTGCGTGGTACGATTTGACACTCACTCGAGTCTCGTGCGCAGATTAATGTGTGGAGAAAGAACAGCGAGAAATCTACTCTTTCTAATAAAGTCGGGCAACGGAACAGGTGCAGCTACGAACGCATCCGTCTTGTCGAATACCATCGTAACACCGCGGCCCTGGTTGACCAGGCACGCCGCAATACTGAATCAGAGTCAACACCGCGACTAGAATACGCTATACGGAACAACGCACTCTTGTGCTGACTTCCCGCCGCCTATTACAATGATTACTCCTGAATTCGGCTGGACGCGCGTTAAGAGACTTTCCATATGGGCCTTGAATTGCGATGAGTGGAAGACCAAGCCAGAAAAACCGGCTGCTTCAGCTGACATGGGCGACAGAGAGGGTGGGGTATAGGCTCGGCTACATCCCTTAAACAGAATTTAAGAAGGCCAGTTGACCATACACGCTTCAAGTCCTTACTCCGGTGCACAGGACGATTTTATCGAACGTCAGTTGTTCAATCACTGATCCTTGGATATCCTTGAGATCGACAATCCACTTTCCAGAGTCCGGATGTCTTGAAATGTTCAGAACTTCGATTTGATAACGCACGTGACCTTCAAGAAAGCGTGCTGAGAATTTTTCCATGTAGAGCCGCATCGCGTCGCCGGCCAACCTCCCGCCAGTTACTTTCGCATTTTGCGGAGGAGGCATGGGAAGACAAGAGAATCTAAATTCTCCGTGGACACTGAAATATTTGACCAGTGCGCTGGTCAGTGTACCACATATTCTGAAAAACACGCACTTATTGAGACTAAGGCCAGGATACACACGTTCTTCCGCCCATATTCCTCCAGGAGAGCGATCCCTCGTGAGGACATGGACCTCGAAACCGTCATCGAGAAGTGTCTTCGCAGTGATCAGGCCAGCTGAACCAGCGCCGACGATACAAACAGAAGCCATAGATCCACACTGAGAGTGAAGCCCAAGGACGATGAGCCAAAAAAATCTTATATCGCTTGACCACCTTGGGTAAGCGTCCGACCGGCTTGGTGAGAACATTATGACTTGGCACGCGGCGCAGTGTAGCGTGTTAGAGTCATGGCTTCGCTCGCCGCCGCCGCCAACTTCAAGACCTCATCGTTCAAGTCGCCATCGTTCAAGTCACCTCCGCCGGCTCTTGGCGGTGTTCAATTTTCAGTAGCATTTTCGCTTGCCCTTGTTATGAGTCCATTTTACTCCTTTGGTCGAAAAAGGCTGACAGCAGATCATCTTATGTAAGTATGAGTTTGCTTGGGACTCTACTGATTATACTTACTTAGCCTGAGCATCCTTCTCTGCTGATTTTGTCTGTCTTCTCAATACTATGATCTTGATTGTGTTCATCTTCAGCTTCAGAACACTGGTCACACGACTTTTTCGTTATTGGCCGAGCTATGAAGTTTACGTACTGCGTAAACTTTGACTCAGGCACTGCGTTCAAGGCCGTCTCCTTCCTCAAATTCTTGGATGCCGTGGAGACAATGAACTATGGTTCGCAACTCGAGACTCTGCGATTGCTCACGGCATGGACGCTCAGCGTTCATGAGCACTCGCGGCACGGCAATCTAGCATGGTTTAACCCGATTCAGGTAACCCCGTATGCCTTTCCCAATACCTCGGCACTTTCAAATTGTTCCAGCGATTTATGACGAGGATGGTGGTGTGCTTGACATGGTTTCTTAGGCCTAAAGCTCTTGCCGATGCTCGCAAATGGTGCGGCTCCGTTTCTTTGTGTAATACTCACCTGCGCTATTTTAATCCATCTTGCTCAGTCATCGTCGGGCTTAACTGAATGGGCCGCGTTTCGTCTCATTTGACTCAAGGATAAAGAATATCAAATGCCGGGGAGACGCGTCACCAGCTTCCGACGGTAGAAGCTTACTGACCATGGGTGTGCCGGGAGGAGGCGTCCTCCAGGTGCCGATCGTAGGAGCGTCCTGGCACTTTTGCTCATTTATCAGCAGCATCTGCCGGTATAAATATCTTGAATAAAAATAAAATAAAGCTGCTCCATAAAAGCAGACTGGCAGCCCTCGACATCTTTCATTCTCACTAACCCCTCGTCTGCTTCACAAACCTTTTCAACTACTTACCGCAATGTCTCTCTGGGCCATTCCCCCTCCTCCGGCGAACCCGCTTGGTCGCTACCGTGTCCTCTCCCCGCTCGCCGGCGTGCGTGTCTCGCCGCTACAGCTTGGTGCCATGAGCATCGGCGACAAGTGGTCCGAACACGGCTTGGGCTCGATGGACAAGGAATCGTCTTTCAAGCTCCTTGATGCGTTCTATGACGCGGGCGGGAATTTTATCGATACGGCCAACAACTAGTGAGTTATTGACATTTGCGCGTCTAGGTAATATAATTGACTTTTTATCTTCCCGTTCTGTAGTCAGGATGAGACGTCCGAGGCCTTCATCGGCGAGTGGGCTGAGAAGAGGGGAATTCGCGACCAACTTGTAATAGCAACAAAGGTTTGTAATATTGAATTGACTTCTCATGATTTGACTAACACTTTTCGTCGATTAGTACACGACAGACTTCAAACGCTACAAAACCGATATTATCAAGGCTAATTATACCGGCAACAACGCCAAGTCGCTCAAAATCAGCGTCGATGCGAGCCTGAAGAAGCTGCGCACGGATTACATCGACATCCTCTACGTGCACTGGTGGGACTACAACACTTCCGTCGAGGAGGTCATGGATGCGCTGCACAACCTCGTCGTCGCTGGCAAAGTACTTTACCTCGGCATATCCGATACGCCCGCCTGGGTCGTATCTCATGCGAACAATTATGCGAAGCTCATGGGCAAGTCGCCGTTCGTAATCTATCAAGGCGCGTGGAATGTAATGGCACGCGACTTCGAGCGCGACATCATCCCGATGGCGCGTGCACACGGGCTCGCGCTTGCACCGTGGAATGTGCTCGCCGGTGGCCGCCTGCGCACGGACGCGGAGGAGGCGAAACGCGAAGCGTCTGGCGAGAAGGGACGTACGATTCTACAACCTGACTGGAAGCGCAATGAGAACGAGAGGAAGATGAGCGCGGCACTTGAGAAGGTCGCGAAGGAGGTTGGGACCGAACACATTACGGCTGTGGCGATCGCGTACGTGATGCAGAAGACACCGTACGTTTTTCCGATCATCGGCGGACGCAAGATCGAGCACCTTCTGGCCAATATCGAAGCGCTTAAGATTTCGCTCTCGCACGAGCAGATTAAGTACCTCGAAAGCATCCTGCCGTTCGACCCAGGCTTTCCGAATACGTTTATCGTGAGTGTCTTGTCCAACACCTCCCTTTTGAATACAGAGACTGATTTTTCCTCAGGGAGATGGCACGTCTAAAAGCCCCTTCTTGTCGACTGCTGCTACTGAAGACAGATGGCCTTTGAGGGAGGCAATCAGGCCAGAAACGCAAGAAGCAAAAGCGCATATAGCTACTGTCTAGCACCCTTATCAAGCTGCCCTAAATGAACAACATTTGTAAATGAGTATGTTCGGCTTGTTACCGGTCCATATCATTCGGATAACTGGCTCAATGTATATTCAATCGAAATTCTTCTTAAATTAATGGTAGAACTAGTCGCTCACTGACAAAGTTTCTCCGATATACTGCAAGGTCGGGTAAGCGCTACTAGTGGGTTGGAAATTAGGATGAACTTAAGGGTGACGTTCGCGACTTGCTCGCTATTGAGAATCTTCCCATAAGAACGGGAGTAGACGCGGGATGGTATGGATGTAGAAGGGACATTCTTATGTAGTGCTCCAGTTTCGATGGCATTTCGCTTGCTGTTGTCGTGGGTCCGTTTCGTTCCTTCGATGGTTGGAAGAAGGCTGTTAGGAAAGTTAGTATGGGGATTAGGGCAAAGCCTCTGGAGGAAAGGATGGAATTATAGGGTAGCTCACCGAATCTTTTGAATCTTCAGCTCCATCCTGGAGTCTAAAGTGACGAAAATGCATAATCCTGCTTTTCTTTGATTGAGGATTTTGATATCTGGTCTTTTGATTCGGCTACGGAGGAAGCTCGATTTAGGGTCTTTTTCTCATTCATTCATTTATTCTCAAGGGCACTTTTTTTTTTCGTACATCGTATTCAATGGCTAGATAACGGAATAAAGAGTACAAGCATGTCTGTGTCGGCGCACATGTGCAATAACGCAGACATGCTGTAAGTTAAGGTGTCGCTGGTGCGAGCGAGATCGGACGTACTGGTTGGTTTTTCGAAAAGAACGGTGAATATTGTTGGAAATACTGGTATGTACGACGCGCGATGAAGTCAAGCGAATGTCTCATGCAAAGGGGCACTATGCGACAGTGCACCCGCTGACGGTGATTCCACCGTCTCCGCTTCTCTCCATATCCGCGAACGGAGCAGGTGTCCAAAGCTCACTGTTGGCGGGAAGTGGGAGCTTACACCTGTCCTCGGGCGACACGATCACATCGTCCGAGAATACGAAGAATTCGTCCATAATAATTGCGCTGGACGAGAACGCGGAATGAGATGGGTGTGCCCCAGGCTGCGAGAGAGGGAGGAGAGAGGGAGGAAGCTGTACAGCAATCCTCGGAGTATCGGAGAGAAGATGTGTGTAACAGCGCAGCTGGGCGGGGGCGAGGGAAAAGAGGGCACGTAAAGTGAAGAACGAAATTGGGGAGTCGCGATAAAGGTTGTGGTGATAAGTTGCTGGAATTGCAGTTGCAGAAGGGTTGAGTTTTTATACCGCAGACTCAGCCACAAACATATCCATTGGACATGTGATACATGCTATTATAAATCGAACAATAAATCAGTTGCATTTTTGGATATGACGCAGTCCCTCAGCTCCGGTCTGAGGTTGCAGTGTCCATGGATACGGCCCGGGAGTTCGGGAACCCAAGTTACCCTCCGGTTCAATGCCGTCTACCGGGCCGGTTCGACGGACGGTACGAGTGCGTGCTCTGAATCCTGATATGCATCCGGATTCCACACTGGCGGCTTATTGATAACATAGAAAGAGAGTAACACAGCATCTTCTTGACTTCGTGGCTGTCGATCGGTTGTTAGTAAATAGGTATGTAGATAGCCCAAGGTGGGTAGGTAGGTAGCTCGGGCGCCGAAGAGTCATCCGAACGAGTTGAGAATGTTAGATGTCTTCATTGGACATTTCATAACGGGCCGACGAACGTTCACAAGGACTTCCAGGGAGAATTTTGGGGCACCTCAGGATACAGGGTCGGGTCGTGTTGAACAAGGTGGAACAAGTTGAAGTCCAGATTTGGTTGCTCGCCAGTAAAGCTGTGTTTTCCAGAATACCCTTTTCGCCATCGGGCAGAGTGGACGGTGACGCCGAGTTGCACAATCAAGCTGCAGCGCAAAGTAATAATGTTGATCCTCAAGCCCAGATATTCCATTTCAGTAAGGACAAGAGGTTGGTATGGGTACTGTTGTCGAGTGAGACAGGTTTTGTGCGGTCGACCCAGCCGTGTCATTGGTAGGTGATCGAGGGCTTTCTTCTTAAGGACATTGCTGACAAGTTCGTTGAGACGGGGATTACCGAGACTTCCATCAGTTCACGCCACTGAGTCTGCCTATTCAAGTAATAACTAAAAATGGAGTCCAGATGGACTCACGCTGTCTTCGCGTAACCGGGTTTGCGAAGACGTAGGCCCGACAACATCAAGCTCATCATAATCATTATCCGGTAACTGCGGGTCAATATGCATGTCAATATGCATGTCGACGTCTATCCGCGAGCGCTTCACGTTCCGGTCATTCATGCTGTCCTCGCCTAAGCGTCCAGAAGGGGTGCGAAGTGTGAAGAGACGGTGTGGCATTTGAGCGGTAGAGCGTGCGGATGAGGGAACAAGCTCTGCGATGACGACACGTGAGTGTGTCGATCAGACACGCGCGTAAAAAGACAAACGCGTACTTTTCACAGAGATCATGAATCGCGTGCTTGGACGCCAATGATTTCTGGTTTTGAAAGTAGGCGGTCCGTTGACTTGTAAGTTTGTGGATATCGTCGCTGGATAGCATTGAGCCCGGCTTTGGTATAAAGTGCCTATAGATTCGAAGTGACATGCAACAGAAACGCGAAAACAAACCCTCAGATCTACACTCCATACCCTTTCCTGGTCTTTGCCAATCGTTGACCAGTCTCCTTCGCCTTATAATCGTCTAGCCTTCCCATTTGCGAGTGATTATGCTCAAAATCTTTGCGCGCGCGTCTAAATTCTGCAAGTAGAACTTGCGGTCAAAGCGACCAGGATGTCGTAGCGCAGAGTCGATTGCGTCAGGCCGGTTCGTCGCGCCAATGACAACAACCTGCATATCCCGTCCATGAGCGCGAGCAACATCGAGACAATCGAGGAATGGATTTAGTCCTGCTTCGACGAACGCACAGGCGCAAGGCTGTCTATTTCGTCGAAGATAATCGACAGCTGCTGATTACGTGCTTCCTCGAAAAGCAGGCGGAGCTGGCGATCGGCTTCTCCCATCCTCTTTGAGAGACAGTCCGCACCCTTGTGCATGAAGAACGCTACGAAAGAATTTCAGACAAGCATACAATGGGACCACAAACCTGCGTCGCTGACTTCGCACAGATTCGACGGTGTACCTATTGTCGCCAAGCCGTCCGGGAAAAGACCACCGATTCCCGCCACGAAGACCCCTCTCCCTGCCCCAGCACCAAACTGATTTCGCGGTGTCCTAGTAGGAGTATCCGAGTCCGTGTTATCCCCAGGCCACGGTATGCTCGTGTATCGCGAAAGCACCATGCCGTTCGCATTCCATCCATGCCGGCATGCCCCTTTTCTTTTTTTGATCTCGCAGCACCATTTTGGCGGTCGTGTGTCTTCGATGGGTGGGGGAAATAGCGTAGTTGATTTGCTCTGTACGCTTACGGAACAAGTACTGCTTCGGTACAGTGCGCAAGCGTGTTGATCAACGCAAATTCGACACAAGAAAGCTGCGCCGCCGAATGAAAAGTCCGCCGTCGTGAAGACGCGCCTCCGTGATATACGCGCAGAGGGCTGCGCCGCTGCCGCCAAAGAAACGAGCGGAAGAGAGTCGCGCTTATTGAAGAGACAAAATGGCGAAGGTAAGAAGTTGGATAGACTCGTAATTACAACCAAAAATTGAATATCGCATGTTGGCGTGTGTATGAGTGGAAAGACAAAGCAAAGTGCATTCGACATTCGGTCTTCGGTCGCTTCATCAGTGAAACTAAGATCAAGGTTTGTGTTTGACTTTCGTTCTGCTTCACAAGTGCTTACTTAATCGATGAAGTGGCTTAATCGATGATAACCGGTGTGAATACCAACATCCTCTCTTACTCTAATCCCTTAATCCCTTAATTTTGGAAAAAAAAATAAGGACCTTCATACGCAACGTTCATAAGCGTTCGCATCCTACATTTAGCTTGGTTTTAACCCGGTTTATGGAACTCCGTATGCCTTTCCTGATACCTCGCCGCTTTCAATTTGTTTTGACGACACTAGCAGTGAACTTAACACAGCTTGACACACTTTCTTAGGCCTAAAGTTCTTGCCGATGCTCGCAGATGGTGCGGCTCCGTTTTTTTGAGTAACTCTCACCGGCGTTATTTCTATTCATCTTGCTCAGTCACCGTCGGGCTTAACTGAATGGGCTGCGTTTCGTCTCACTTGACTCAAGGATAAAAAAGAATGAACGCCGGGGAGACGCGTCACCAGGTGCCGACGGTAGAAACGTACTGACCATGGGTGTGCCGGGAGGAGGCGTCCTCCAGGTGCCGATGGTAGGAGCGTCCTGGCACTTTTGCTCATTTATCAGCAGCATTTGCCGGGGTTAAATATTTTGGATTAAATAGAGGCTGCTTCATAAAAGCAGACTGGTAGTCATCGACATACCTCATTCTCCCCAATCCTCCGTCTACCTCATTAACCTTTTCAACTACTTACCGCAATGTCTCTCTGGACCATTCCCCCTCCTCCGGCGAACCCGCTTGGTCGCTACCGTGACCTCTCCCCACTCGCCGGTGTGCGTGTCTCTCCGATACAGCTTGGTGCCATGAGCATTGGCGACAAGTGGGAGAAGCTCGGCATGGGCTCGATGGACAAGGAGTCGTCTTTCAAGCTCCTTGACGCGTATTATGGCGCGGGCGGGAATTTTATCGATACGGCCAATGGCTAGTGAGTAATGGATATCTGTGTGTCTAGGTGATATAATTTATCTGATCATTTTCTCGTTTTCTCGTTTTCTAGCCAGAATGAGACTTCCGAAGCGTTCATCGGAGAGTGGGCTGAGAAGAGGGGTATTCGCGACCAACTTGTAATTGCGACGAAGGTTTGTAAAGATTGAATTGACTCCTAACGATTTAATTGACTTTTTCTGTTCATCAGTATACGACGAACTACAAGCGCGGATCGACCAATATTAACATCCAGGCTAATTATACCGGCAACAACGCCAAGTCGCTCAAAGTCAGTGTCGATGCGAGCCTCAAGAAGCTGCGCACGGATTACATCGACATCCTCTACGTGCACTGGTGGGACTACAACACTTCCGTCGAGGAGGTCATGGATGCGCTGCACAACCTCGTCGTCGCTGGCAAGGTACTCTACCTCGGCATATCCGATTCGCCCGCCTGGGTCGTATCGCAAGCGAATTATTATGCGAAGCTCATGGGCAAGACGCCGTTCGTAATCTACCAGGGCGCGTGGAATGTAATGACACGCGACTTCGAGCGCGACATCATCCCGATGGCGCGTGCACACGGGCTCGCGCTTGCGCCGTGGAATGTGCTCGCCGGTGGCCGCCTGCGTACGGACGCGGAGGAGGAGAAACGCGAAGCGTCTGGCGAGAAGGGACGTACAGTTGTGCAGCCTGACTGGAAGCGCAATGAGAACGAGAGGAAGATGAGCGCGGCACTCGAGAAGGTCGCGAAGGAGGTTGGGACCGAACACATTACGGCTGTGGCTATCGCGTACGTGATGCAGAAGACACCGTACGTCTTCCCGATCATTGGCGGGCGCAAGGTCGAACACCTTCTGGCCAATATCGAAGCGCTTAAGATTTCGCTCTCGCACGAGCAGATCAAGTACCTCGAAAGCATCCTGCCGTTCGACCCGGGCTTTCCGAACAAGCTTATCGTGAGTGTCTTTTCCAACACCTCCCTTTGAATTCAGAGACTTATTTTTTCCTCAGGGAGATGGCACGTCCACTCACCCCCTCTTGGCGCCTGCTGCTCATGAAGACAAGTGGCCGCTAAGGGAGGTGATCAGGCCAGAGACGCAATGAACAAACCCGAGCCCAAGTCCTCTATAAATCTATCATGAAGCCATACGTTTATGAATAGCGTTTGTAGATGAACATGTTTGGAACATGCGGATTTAATCGTGACATTCTTTAAATAACTAGTAAACCAAGAGATCTACAAGGTTTCGGGATATCCTATAAGATCTTGTAAGTGCTACCAATGGGATGAGAATGAGGATGAATTTCTAGAGTGACATGCACAACTCATTCGCCATTGAGGGTCCACCAATAAGGGTGGGATTAGACATGGGGTTATATATATATGTAGAAAGGACGTTGTCTGGAACTCCAGAAAGGATCGACAGGGCAAGTGAAGATCGACACGGAGCTTTCGCGTTTAGCTTTCGCGTTTTATCGAAAAGATTAGAGCGGTCATGCTCGTTATAACTCAAGCAAATAGCATCTTCAGGGGAACTCGTATGTACACGACCTCTCCACACGTACGTGAAACCACAGTGAATGCCCGTGGTTGAAATGAAAAAAATATAATCAATCGGTTTGTCACCGTAGCTTAGAAAGTTTGCAGGAAACGATGACAAAAGGACGATACGTTCCCCCAGAACTTTATGGGTAGGCTTTTTATAACGTTCTTTTCTTGTGACCGACGTTGACTTGAAACTCGGATTCCGAGTGAGTTATTTCCTGAACCATCCGCACATTCCTTTCCTTCAGTTAACGTCGCTTCGAGCCATCCAATATCATGGTGTATCTTCCATCCGTAAGTATAGCCTATACGCATCCAGAATTAAAACACGTTCTGCATCTGAGTAACGTATAATCAAGTCGGACTGCAAAGTTGGACCCGATAATAAGCTCACTCAAAGTCGTCGTAAACGGATGACCTTATTCCACAGCAGATAAATGCCGCTTCGCAAGCCTCTCATCATGCAAATGCTCACTCTCCTTCATGTCGATGGTTTTGAATGGCCATATCAACCACTCCCCTCCGTTCCTCATGATTGACAAGCCCATGTCGTCCAGCAGGTCGTCGACGAGTAGTGAGTAACTCTCGTCCACTCAGGGGAGCATACCAGGGCAGCGCTGCCTCCGTTAAGTGCCGTCATCTACGTGTACGCGAGGGCACCTTCGGTTGTAGAAGGAAGGGACAAGAATGGATCACAGAGGGAGTATGACGAGATCCAGTGCGAAGCAACCTCGAGAGGGACCCATTGTCTGTCGTGAGCGATTGGGAGTAAATCATTCCCATGTTACTGAGGATGCTTCGACGAACGGGGAGGGGGAGACTCTTGACAGAATCGTTTTCATAGCGAAATCCCGCTTACGGAGGTTTTGCGCGGGCATGAAACCGACGAAGCGGCCGTCGCGTGCTCCGGGCGCATAGTGGGCGGGCTTTCCAAGGATATGTAGTTGACCCCTTAAATAAAATGAAAAGGGCCAGTCAATCATCCAAGCTTCAAGTTCTTACGCCGGTGCACAGAACGATTTTATCAACGTAAGTTGGTGATTTACAGATCCCCGAATGTCCTTGAGATTGACAATCCACTTGCCAGTGTCCAAATACCTTGAGATTTTCGAAACTTCAACTTAGTATCGGCAATGCGATGCGGCTCTATATGGGAAGTTTCGACGTGTGTAGTCAAGCTCCCGCCAGTTTTTTCGCATTCTACGGAGGAGACATGGGAAGACACGAGAATCTGAATTCTTCATGTACACTAAATACTTGATCAGTATGCTTTATTGATACCACATAATCCGAGGAGCGCAGAGGGAGAGACTACGCACCTGGCCAGGATACAGCTGTTCTCCCGCCCATATTCCGCTAGGCGAGCAATCCTCGAAACCGTCATCGAGAAGTGTCTTCACGGCGATCAGGCTAGCTAAACCAGCGCCGAAGATACAGACAGAGCCATAGCCATAGACTTATGCTGTGGGATGAAGCCCAAGCACGACGGGCACAAGCTGAAGAGTCCAGGAAACCCCCCCCCCCCCCCCCCCGAGAATGTCTAGTCACCACGTTGCGATGCTCGGGGACGATGGTGGTTCTTGGCTTGGCTTGCATTCAATTAGCATAGTCTCCAATGATTGTGTGTCAGGGCAAAAAAAAAAAAAAAAAAAAAAACTTGCTCGGTATGGATTGGAGCAACTTCAATTCATCGAAAGCAAGGATGATGCTGAAGAGTGTGCATTCCAAAACGCGTAAAACGCGTCGCGGTCGTCGCGGATTGCAGCTTGCAGAACGTCTCTTCGCCGACGCGCCCAGCGTGTGAAGCACCGGTATTTCGGCGGCGCAGCCATTGTCCTGGGCCACCGTGGAGGCCAAGCACTCCCACTCATCTCCAATGCTGCGCCCATCATTCAGGAGGCCCATGGCCTCGCCCGCGCCGGCGCCCCAGCTGCAGGACGAGCTCACGGTGACGGTCTTCGACGCCGTGCAGACAATGTCCCCGGCCCAAAAGGCGTCCTTGCTGCTCGATACCTCTCTGACGCTGATCCAGGCTG
Source organism: Phellopilus nigrolimitatus (assembly GCA_021029095.1). NCBI lineage: Eukaryota > Fungi > Basidiomycota > Agaricomycetes > Hymenochaetales > Hymenochaetaceae > Phellopilus > Phellopilus nigrolimitatus. The sequence goes on from JAJOHG010000210.1 coordinate 21,378, forward strand.
GACAGTGAGTGTTCGCTGCTTGCTTTCGTCTCAGGCTTCGCGGGGAGACTGTCTCACGACTGTTTTGCAGGTATGGAGATAAAGTCGAGAATTATTTGGACGTGTTTTTGCGGACACCGGGGATAAGGGACGAGGACGCCAGTCGGGCTCAGCTGGCACGGGGGAACGCGAGACGACTTGCTGCTGAACGGCTGCTCGCACAAGCTCACCAAGGCATGTTTTAAAATCAATTTATCAAGTGTGTTTCTTATCTGAGTTGCGATGCATCAAAAGATTACCAGGCTGTAAGGAAACTCGACCCGTCAAATCGTGAAGCGCAGGCGCAGCTTCGCAGAGATAACCTCGTGAGTTCAGTGCATGTTGAGTGCAGTCCATCTCAGCATCTGGCTGCCACAGATTCATTTCCTGAACGAACCTGCCTACCAGAGAGCCCCTCCTGAAGTATGGGAGCGCATCGCTCGCTACATCCCCCGCTACCACCTCCGAACTTGGCTTCACGTGTCTTCTTTCCACCGAGAGATCGCTCAGCGCCACATATTTCACACGCTGGACTTGTTCTTCGGGGACGACCAGATGGATACAGTGAACAAAGGGCTTGATTTATTTTCGAGAGTAAAGAAGGATCCGGCGTTTGCTAAGCGGGTGAGGACGCTACGGATACACTGGGCATATGAGGAGGGCGATATATTGGACTTAATGTTGAGTGAGTATAAATATCGTGATCGAATAAATGTTATAATTGACATGATACAGGACTCTTTCGCGAGGCTCTGCCATTCTTCACTGCTCTGACCGAGTTCGAATGGATTGGGTATCCAGAGCTTCGCGATGAAAATGTAAGAGAAGTTCTGGGCAGCCACCCGAATCTCGAAAGCCTAGGCTTGATGTGAGTATTACTTGGAGCGGAGTGAAACGCATTTATTGACTAGTCATCTCCTAGTGGTTGGCACTTCGACGCCGAAGGTGTTTCTGGTTTCCGGAATCTCCGCAAGTTCACCCTCCGCGCGGAGGACGACGACGGCTGGGCAGACATGGGCGAGGTGCGGAACGTGCTTGACAACAACGAAGCCTCGCTGCGGCATCTCTGCCTCGGCGCATACCTCAAGCGGGACCACAGCTGGGACCGCGCATTCGAGTCCGTGTCTATCAAGAACCTCACGCACCTCGACCTCGTCGACACGCGCATCTCGCACATGGTCCTCGCGCGCATCGCGCACGCGCACAACCTGCAGAGCCTCACGCTCCACGGGACGTTCGAGGAGCCCGGGTCGGCAGGCATCGTCTTCGGCAGCGACCACGTCATCGACGGGCAGCACACGTTCCTGCCGCACCTGGAGGCCTTCCGGTTCATTCTCGTCGGCCACGACGACGACCGCACCCTGTTTCAGAGCGTCGTGCAGTTCCTGCGGCAGCGGCCGAAGCTCAGGCGGCTGGACGTGGGCAACTGCGCGTGGGACTTGATGCAGACTATCCTGCCGGATCTGACGAACTTGCGCGTCCTGCGCGTCAGGATCGCCAACCTGAACGACGTGTCTTTCGCAAAGCTCGTAAACTCGATCCCCAAACACGTCGTCGCCCTCCATCTGGCCACCGTGGTGTCCGACCGGCCGATGGTAAGCAAGTCCTCTCCGCCCTTGCCGCCCCGCCAATCTAACCCGCGCCGCATCCGCAGGAGGAGTACGCGCCGCTCCTCTCGCGCTTCCACGCGCTCGCGATGCTGCACCTGTGGAACGCGCGGCAGCGGCGGCCGCAGACGACGGTCATGTCCGAGAAGGAGTTCCAGGTGCAGACGGACCTGTGGTACGGCTGCGTGCGACGCATCGCGGCGGCGGTGCCCGCGCTCGACTTCATCGGGTGGCACGGCGAGCACTTCGTCGTCGTGCGCGACGACGCGCACGCGGTCGACCTGAAGGACCTCCCCGCGCGCCGCCGGCTGGACTGCGGGACGGGCGTGGACCTCGGGGGCGACGACGCCGCGTGGCTGGAGCGCAAGGATGTCCCTATCGACTATGAGATGCCGGGTCTGGAGCATTTTGACCGGTGAGAGGCTGGGCGCGTTATTGGAAAGTAAATTGCTTTGGGTGGATTTCGTTGTACCTTGGGTTTTCCGGCGATGTGTTTCTGTATCTATATTCACTGTATATGTATCATTGGCGTTGGCGCGCTCATATGAAGCGGGCCTTGGTTTTTTCTTCTAAAATCGCCAGAAGACATTCCTGCTTTGGTTATGCCAGATTCTACCACGATCCACTCAAAATATATATATGGGGCCAGCGCCAGATGTCAAAACATGGAGAAGCAAAGGGCCGTGAATCGGAATTGTAAAAATTTGAAGGCAGGCGTGGACAAGTCTTTAATCTCAAAGAAAACGGACGCCGGGGAGATGCGGGAAATATAGAAAGATGATGAGTCTGAGACATTCCGGCCATCTAGGTACGCTCTTTGGTCCAAGCCACAGATCTCAGACCGACTTATGGCGGAAGCGCGCCCGTCGATCCAGCCCCGCGACGTCCAGACCAGACCAGCGCCAGCACCCATAAGTCGCGAGTAAAACAGAGGCTAAAAATTGCTTTAGGAACTGGCCGGCTGGAGGCGCGCAGAATTTCCAATCGCTTGACAGGCAAGCAAGCATATACATGTACGTACATTCATGCGTATATGAGCGCGAATTGCGGGCGCGCACGCATTTGCTCTAGAAAACGCCGTGCGAGCGTGGACTGCGCGAACGTCGGCGCTGCATACCGTGTACGTCGGGGCGCGCAGGCTGCTCAGGACGACCGCGATATATTCAGGGGGAAGGCGCGCGGAATTTGAGATTGCTTGACAGGCAAGCAAGCGTATACATATATGAGCGCGAAATACACGCGCGCGCATTTAGAAAGCGCCGCGCGTGCGTGGACTGCGCGAACGTCGGCGTCGCGCAGGCTACTCGGGTCGACCGCGATATCCAGAGGAAACGACGGAGCCAGAAACGGAACGCGAGAGAGAATTACTCCGTGGGCGTGCAACTTTGGACTGATCCGGGCGCTTGGCTGGTTTCATTGTGCTGTATGTGCACATGTAACAATATTAATAATTTATGCGCTCGCCTATACGCAATTCCGACGCGTCTATTCGCTGACGGGCCCATGGTAGATATGGCTATTGAACCCCTTGGGGAAGAAATATAATCTGATATAATAGACAACGAGCCTCGAGATCGCAATAAGAGTACGGTGCTTTAGCCCACTAGCAGTATTAATTCGGAGACGAGTCTGGATGGGCACTGAAGAGGTCTTTTTATTGGTAAGTTTTACTCTACCGGCGCTGCTACATATATTAGAATATAATATAATAATATATATGCACGGGACAAATGAAGATATGGCGAGAGAATATTCTTAGGCCAGAAAGGATCGACCGCTGATCATCGTGTCGTCATCTCGAGCTTCGAATGAGCGGTTCTGGATCTAGCCTGCCATGTAATCGTCCGGACATACATATGGTTGCGATCGCTTAATCCAGTTATCTGAATGGGCGCAGCCGTTACATTTTACAAACAGGCACTTTGGAATGGAGGAGACGCACTAGCGACTGAAAGGTTAAGAAGGGGGGGCCCCAGCGCGAATGGAATTGGAGTTCGCAAGGTCTAGAACAACCCGCGCTCACAGTCTGGAGAGCGTCGTGAAGAATGAAAGAGATGCCAGATCGAGGGGGGCGCGCCGTATATAGAGCATTAATCTCGCGAGAACGCGAGAGATGGAAAGGATGCCGCCGTCGGAGCACCACCTCGACTCGGATTCGGCTCCGTAGCCACGGCAACTTTGCCCAAACTGGGCGCGCTGCAGCTGTCTGGGGGGCGCAGACGGGTCTCAGACGCATATGCAGATATGAGGCCATATGTGGCGCACAAGAGCGCAGCTCCTTCGACACGGAATTGAAGAAGGCGAGAAGCACCCAAGTGCCCTGGTGCGCGATAAGCGTCGCGCAGACGCGGATCGGCGCTGCGTTCCACAGACAGATCTAGAACTAGGCGGCAGCTGTACATACGTGTGCCTCGCGCCGTGCGACACGACGGAGACGCGAGTGGCTCAAAAAGCTGGACAAGACGTTGTAAGTCGCGCGACCATAGGTGCGATAAGGGAGGCCGACGACGCTGAGCGGCGTGCAATGAACGGCCTTGCGCGGCGCGGGCGCAGATCCAGAATTTTCCCGTTCCGTGTTCGCGGAAAACTAAGTCGATCGAGATGGAAGCGCGAGATGACAGAAGTATGTCTGCACTGCAAGATGAACATAAACCATGGGGCTCCTTGTGTCTGCCTGTGCGGCTGCGCTTCGAGAACCGTTGGAAGATATGGAAAAGAAGGTACGAAGAAACCGGCTGATTGTTGGGTCTGTGGACATTGATAGCTGTCCGAAATTATAGAACTTTACTTCTCCCAAATATGTATGCCTGTTCTCCGAATCTGTAAATCCACTTGATGCGCCGTCGCAAAAACAGAAGGGGGTGCAGGTAGCGTGACCGCAGCTCAAGCCATTCATAGAACAAGCACCGAAAGTAGGATATCCCTGGACCAGATAGATGCCTTGTAGAACAGAGCACGTGCGGAGTGCAGCGCGCAGCGCAGCAACTTTAGAAGAGATCAGCCACATGATAGTACGCATATACGAGAAGAAGCTGTCACAGTTGCAAGCAGAGTTTAGCGTTCTGTGATGGGAAGAGGCGCGCCGCCCTTGAGAGCGTGTGTGGTAACGACTCGTTTGGTTTGTTGAGGCAAACCGGACTTCCGACTGCAGAAATTTATTTCGGTTCAGGGCGCGTGCGCGCGCGGGGCAGCGAAGCGGAGAAGGTTCTGCTGGGAGCTGAAAGCGGTGATATGCGAGCGAAAGCGGTCGGCAGACATACCTATCCAGCGGACGTTCCATCCAGAGCCTCGAACGTGAAGTTGAACATCACTTTGCGAGCCCGAGCTTCTGATTGCAGAAGTGGCGGTTCCGGGCGCGTGGGGAGGGGAGAAGCAGATCTTTTTCGAGGACGCGCGGGACGTAGAGTTCCTCGAACGTGTGGTGGCACGACGGCTCCGCGCGCGCGCGCGCACGCGTCCAGCTGCAGAAGTGAGCACCGGGCGCGCGGGGAGGGAGAAGCGCCTGCTCGAAAGCCCAGTGCGCCGAATACCAAAGAAGTCTGGAAAACGCACGGACAAGGTACAAGGGCGATTCGCAGACACCACCGTCAAGCCGTGCACAAGAAACGTCCGGGAGAGCTGCCCAGGAAACAGGTCCACGGGAGATAGAGACATTCCCGCGAGGCCCGCCCACGCCGTCGGCCGCTCACGTCCGCGCTCCTGCGCGAGGCACCACCGCCCTCCTCTTCCCCTTCTTCCCGCAAGGTTTGACGGGTTCGACGTCGAAAACGTCTGAAGGCTGAATCCGGCACCGACACAGAATCCACCTGCGAAAACGGGCGTCGCCGGACCAAAGAAGGGAAGGGGCACCGCGGGCGTCGCCGTCGCCGTCGACATGTCTCTCGCGCTGCAGAGTCCGGATTCCCAGGGGCGCGGGTCGCCGCTCCCGCCAAGGTTTGACAGGGCGCCATTCGACGTCGACGCGGGGACCTGAAGACTGGCGCTTCCGGAGGCGCGACGTCGACAGAAATCCGAATCGCATAAGCGGGAAAGGCGCCTTCTTGTCCAGAAAAAACCCGATTTTTGCCGTCTGCGTGCTTCCTGCTCAACGGAGCGCGTCTGCAATTCATTTAAAAAACATGAGATGGTAGCGGCGTCGGTTATAATATGTGCCTTTTGACGAGCGGAGTGTGCTGTAGTCCAAAAGTCACCGGCTGTGCCTCTGAATGAAGGTCGTGTTGAAGAAAACAAAGAAACACGATGATGTGATACAAAGAGTAAATAAGCAAAGGGGGACCTCATCGGTCTTCTTGTACATACATGTAGAAAGAAAAATAAAAAGCGAAGTAGCGAAGAGCTCTGAGAATGCTACGCCAGAGGACTCATACCCAGCAACCCTCTCACTCGATTTCTTTGCTGACACTATATGAGCATGCTTAGCTTGCAGCCACAAGAAGAGGAAGCGACTCAACTGAGCCTGGAGCTCTTGGGTTTGTTCCGATATGGCCGCAATTTGCTTGGTGTGTTGGTTCAGTATTTCAGTGTGTTGGTTCAGTATTTCAGTGTGTTGGTTCAGTATTAGAGTGTGCTGGTTCAATGTCTCATTTATCTGGTTCAGTGTTAGAGTGTGCTGGTTCAATGTCTCCTTCATCTGGTTCAGTTGAACCCCCTGAAGATCAATAGGTTATTGACTGGCACGAGGACACGGCAATGAATTTGTCCTACAATCTGCTGGTTTGCTGCCAGAACCTCCCCAGTGGCTGCTGCGTTGTTGACAGCGGGCATGTTCTGAAACCGCATGATTTCTCTTATGGTGGTAGCGAGGCCGTCGCGCAGCTGGACGAAGTTAGGCTGGGCCATGGCCGACGAGAGAGACGAGGAGCAGAGGTCGGAGGCGGTTTCAGCGTCGATCGAGAGACGAAGAGAAAATTTACAAAGGAGGTCCCTTGAATGCCTGAGAGTCGTGAACGAGAAGGTTGGGTTTGCCACTCGATTGGATAAGCGAGTGCGGGAAGTGAAAATCAGCATGTGGGTTCGCTTCCTTCCGGAGTTTAAATTTATCTGTCGTTTTTCGACACGAAGAGCGCTCTCTATGCCATGTTCTACTACGTAGTAGAGTACGTGTTCCTTACTTCTCGACTTCTGTGAAACCTTCATCGCAATCGCGACAGAGGCTTAACTTACGGTGATCTTGTGCAAGATGGCAAGGGGGGAACCACGCGAAAAGGGCCGCACACAAAGAGACGTTAAGCACTTTCCGAAGGAACACTGCCAGACAGAATCCAACCGCAGATAAAGGGTGTCTGTACCGCGCAGTCCAGGAAAAGAAAGCGCCGTCTGAATTTCTGAAGCCCGGATTTGACAAGCGGCTTCGACCACTTTCTATCACTATCACTATCTCCTGAAGGCTGAAAATCCTCAACGTTCAAAGGCGTGGACAGAATCCAATTGCACCGCACCGCATACATGTACTGTAATTCGCACCAAAAAAGGGCGTCTCCGCTCCAAAGAGAAGGCCAACTCGAATCTGACAGTGAAAGGGCCCTGGATCTGCGCCGCCCTATGCGCGAGCGGGCTGGGGCGAGCCCAACCAGGCGGCGCGGCGCGGCGCGCCTCCGGCTTCGCGCTCTTTGAAGCGGGAAGCGTGTCTACGCACACGCGCGGCGCGCAGATCTGGAGCGCGGCGAGGAGACCCAGAGCGGGCGGGCGGGCGGGCGGGCGGGCACGTTGACAGACGTGGAAAAGCGGGCCGGGGGGCTGGCTGCGAAGAGGGGGGCGGGAGAAGGAGGAGAAGACGTTATTAATATGACTACCAGATTTGAAAATCGGGATATTGCGCGCGCTACGGCTCGCCGGTTCGTGCGCCTGCGCCTGCGTGGGAGTCCGGGCTCGGCGGGGCGCGTCGGGCGCGTCGGGCGGGGTGCCGTTGGCGTGGAGGAAAAAGCGTCCGAGCTGGATGTATAATAATAAGACTCGATAAAGTGAGGGAGTCTGCAAGCGCCCGTTCTTCTTGAGCAGTTGGAATGGCCGAGACCGAGACCCGCGCCCGATCTCTCGTCTTTTTTCTTTTTTGGCTTTTTTGGAAAATGTGGATGGGGCGGCGCGCGCGGTCGATCTCGGATCTAGGGGGATTCTTGGGCCAGCCAGAGAGTGGATTAGAGGATAGGCGTTAGGTAGGCGCGGTTCTGGAGGGCACCGTTTCAGCTGAGATACGTAGTATATGCAGATCGAGGCGGATCCAATGTCCAGGCGAGACACGCAATTAGAAAGAAGAAGAAAAAATGAAATTAATGTGAATGTCGAGCGGAGTCGTGACGTGGAGGAGCGGGGCCAACGGACGCCCGCGCCGCGATGAGTGTCGTGCCAGATTAAATTGGGCGCACGGATCTAGGATTCCAGGAGGCTTTTTTTAAACTCAAGAACGAATCGAATCACGTAGGCGCTGCTGGCGAATCGCGTATACAGCCACGCTCAGATCGCCGCTCCTCAGTTCGCAGATACAGCGAACCCGCAGCGCATTGAGATCGGCAGAAACGTCGGAAGAAGATGGGCGTTTTGGATACATTTGAAACGCCACGACCATGTACGGATATGTACGGATATGTACGGCTCCGCGTCTATATTGAGAGATCCGTGTTATGTATTTTTACGAGAAAAAAACTCTAGATCTGAGCCTAAACGCAGCTTAAAGCGCGAAGACGGACGCCGCGCCCGCGCGCCTCCCGCCTGTGAACAGAAATACATACGCGACGACTGAATTGCGAACTCTAGTCTCTGAGTTTCAAAGATAAAGACCGAAGCGATGGCGGCGCCGACCGAAGCGGGTGAGAAGCCGGATTACACATGGCGCGGTGACTCAGCAGGACATCATCGTCGTCGCCCGATTTGGAGGGGAGGGCGCGGCGAAGAAAGAACCCACGCGCTCGATGGCTTCTCAGCCGCGCTCGAACAGGTCGGGCCCCCCCTCCCTAAAAACGCGGACAAGAACGAGACAATTATGCGTGTCAAGGAAAATGTACCGACGAAAAAAAGGTGCCGTTCAAAGTGCGAATATGCCAGGGCCGGCGTGATGGGAGGGAGCCCCCTCGCGCGGACTGATGCCCAGAAGGGGCTTGTTTCGCGCAACGTACGGCTGGAGGCGTTGGGTCGCAACCGCGTCTTTGCTCATCACAATAAGAGCTGGCTAGCCGGGGACGGACGCGGGCACGCCTTTTTCCAAATCCGTGATCTTGATGCAATAGGCGCTCTGGCCTGGCTGGGGTTGGGCACCGAAAAAAGAAAAAGCGACGGATGTGGATCGGAGCTGGTCGCCCAGATTCGGGCTGACCCCACAAGCGGGGGGCGCCCCTGCGATGGTGATAGGCTTGCTTTGGAGTGCGCGCGCGCGCGGGGCGTTTCTGACAGAAAATGCTGCACGATGCCACGGGTGCACGGCGACGACGACAGGACGGCAGACAGCGTGGGGCGCGCGGGGCTGCAGCGATTGACAGGGCAGACGTGCGGGCAAGCAGCGGGCGCCAGGGGGCAGCCGGCAGCCGACAGCGACGATCTGGGAAGCCGGCGGGCGTGCCGAGCGGGGGAGTACGCCAGCCGCAAGCGCAGCAAGCGAAGGCGGTGGGCGCTTTCCCCGAGAGAGACGTTCGGAGATCCGGGACGGGGGCGGCCATCAGGCATCAGCAACTGGCAGGATCTGTGATCGAGAACGCGTCGCGCGCGCGCGCTGACGTGCAGGGAAATAAAATCAGCTTATTATGCCGTACACGCCCCAGACGCCGAACGCCAGACAACCCGATCCCTTTTCCTTTTATTTTTTGCCTTTTAATTTTCGTGTGCATTCTCTGCACACTCTCTCCTTTCGACCTTTCACACTTCCTGATCGTCCGCTGCGCCCTTCTTCCCTCCCTCATTGTCTGCCAACACTCGTCGAACACCTTGGACAGACAGCTCCATCCCCAGTCTCACTACGGCATCATGCTTTCCGTTCTCGAGCATCCGCGGCCTCGCCCGTCCTCCAAAAAGCTCGGCGCAGACCGCCTCCTCGTGCACTCCCAAAGACCTTCCTCTGTCTCTCCCTTCCCTCCCTGCTCCTCGCGCTCCCTTTCCCTTCCCACTCCTTCGCCCTCGCCCTCGTTGTCTCGCTCCTCCACCGCCTCCGCGGCCTCCTCAAGCATGCTCTCCTACAGCCCCCATCCGCACGCGAACGCGCATATGGACGGCCTGGACGGCCTCCACCGCCGCTTCCAGGACCTCTCCTTCGCCCCCGCCCAGCGACACCGTCACGCGCCTTCTGCCCCCGAATACGCCTCCGCGTTCGACCCTGCATCCGGTCACGAGCCCGACTTGGAGGCGCCCGCGTATCCGCGAACAAGCTCGAACGCGACCTCCGGTCGCAACCAGTACGACATGTTCAGGCTGACTAAGAGTCGTGTCATCCGCGTGAGTGATTCGCCTTCCCGTTTTCATTGCATCACAACTTCATTCCCATGGGGCCGATGGGGGTTCGCGTCCCCTTTACGTCTCTCGGCCTTGTTCTCGCGTCCGCTTGGCTCTGCGGAAGATTTGATTGTCTGTCTACCCGCGCGGCGCGTGTTTTCGATCTCGGTCACGCGCCCCTTTTTGTGTCGTCCCCGAGCTTCACTCTCTCTTCCCCTCTTGCTTTCAGAAGAAGAAACTCAATGCTGACTGACGCCGTCTATTTACATGCCCATTCCCATATTCATCTCCTCTCGACTACTGTCTCCGTATGGGCGCGCAATTCCGCCACCTGATGCTACACTTTTATGGATCCGCACTACACGCTTTCTATCCATCTATGTATCTGCCTTTTCCTGCACTCCCTCCCTCGCCTATCCTTCCCTGGATATCCATACGGCCCACCTTGCCCATTCTGGACGTCAACGCGCCCTTGTTCAAACGCCATCGGAAAATGCCTTTATCAAATAAACGGGACTTTGCGTTGGTCTCCCCTGCGTTCCTCGGTATCAACGCCTGTCCAATCTAATTGTGCAATCGTGCACGACCGTTGGCGGATCCTGCCTTGCCTTTCTCGACCACTGGCTGTCTGACGACTTTAACTCTATATTTGAAATCTCACTTTATCTTTGGCTTCGAACGTGGCTTCGCGTCCATTCAATCGTAACGCCGCGCCCGCTTACCCTCTTTCTTTCGACCCGAAAACTGACCTCGACTTGCTTCATTCGAATACGGTTTTATTCCCACCTTCCTATCTTCGACTTCGCGCCTTGTCTTCTTTCCCTCCTGCTATTTTCTGGCTCTCGACCTTCCGCATTTTGGCAACTTCCGTCCTTCCCTCTTGGATTTCGCTCTCACTCTCCGCGGCCACCCCCCTTCGTCTTCTTTTGCGCGCGCACTTCCCCGTTCGCTCTTAATCTCGTTGCCATAAACCCGAACTCGAACAGCTCTTCAATCTCCCCTCGACAAGCGCCGCGACCGCGCACGCCCTCACGCGTCTGTTCTTCCCCAAGTACGCGTGCTCCGGCTTTGCTGCGAGCCCCGCGACACCGACGGCGAACGCGTCGTCCTTCTACGATACGCTGACCCTCGCGCCCACACCCTGCAAGATGTGGACGATGCGCGAGGAGTGCGGGGGCGCGCCCCCTGGCGAGGAGGAAAGCATCTGGGCGGTGTTCAATACGCACGAAGAGGTACGTGCCGTTTCGCAGGCTGCTCCGTCCGCCGTGCTCCCCCCCTCCTTTTTTTCCTTGTATTCCGGCCTTCTTTCCAACCCCTGATTTGTCGATTGGAACAACACGTTTTCTGCGTGGATTGAACGGCGGAGATGTCATTGGCTGGCACCGCCTCTGGCTGGCTGGCGCGCGCGCGCGCTGCGCCTTACAAATAGGAGTTATGCTATGGGCATATGCTCGCTTTCGGCCGGCCCTCGCTCCAAGTCCGCGTTCTTCTCCCGTTGTCGGCGCTAATCAACCTCGAGTCAAGCTCGGGGTCTCTGGGACTTCGAAGCTCATCGGCGGCTCGTACGCTTTTCATGAACTCGAAATATCCATCGGCTATCGATTATCCTTCATTGTCTTTCCCATCTTCCGCTCTGCTTTGTTCCCTGTTTTCTTTCCTTCTCGGCGTTCTCGAACAAAACGTAATCGACTGCGATAGATGCTGATTATTATTATTATTATTCCTTCTGTTGCTTCCGCTTCTAGGCTTGTGCGGCGCTGTCCTTGACGGGCACCCTATCCGTCGCGCCCGCGCTTGAAGGCGACCTGGAGCCGTTTGCCAAGTTGCGGCGCTTCGAGCTGGGCGGAAATACGGTTTCGAAGCCTGTAAGTGTTTGTTTGTTTGTTCGTTCGTTTATTGGGGTTTGTCACGTGGCGAGCGGGGGTGATCGACGCGGGGATCTACGAGTGCGCCATTTGGGTCCTGAGGATGGACGATAGCGACCGTCGTCGCGCATCGCGGACGATCTGCGCACGACCGGGACGCGCCAGACTCGTCTCGAGAAGTGGAACTCGGCGCTCGTATCTACGTCGCAATCGCCGTGTTGTGAGCAGGGCGATGCCGGGGGATAGTTGGCGCGCTGTGATGGAACTATGAAGCCTGTGTGTGGAAGCCAAGCCTCGCATTGCGCTGTAATCGCATATACACATACACGCGCGTCATCATCATCTTCTTCATCTCTATGCGATTTCTATCCTTGTCTCTGCCTCGTTGTCCCTGATTTCTGGATATGAACCGCCGTCATAAGCGTCTTGCTGACTTCGTTTTGCCTTATCCTCCTCCCCCTCCCTCTTGGCCTCCTTGTCCTCTCTTGCCCACTCGCGCTGCCCTCGCTACGATGATGTTGATGCAGGTCTCCGCGTCTGCGCTGCCGCCGCTGCACTACCCGCCGAGCCCGACATCGCCGACAAGACCCGGCTTCTCCTTCGCGCCAGCGGGCTCGGATTCATCCGAATACGAGACACGGGGCTTCCAGCTCTCGAGCAACCCGCCGAACCCGCGATCGGTCTTCAGGCATGGCGATTGGATGTGAGCACCCTCCGACCCTTTGAATAATTTTTTTTTTCTGTTTTTCTCTCTCTCTCTTTGCTTTCGCTTGTTTTGATTGTTTGTTTTGCCGTCGGTGGATTGTCCGAGCCTGGGTTATCGATCGGATGCGGTGCGATGGGTCGTTAGTCACGCACGGGGTCCGCGTCGCGATGGAGGCGATTGCGATCTCGCTCACGCGTTGGGACGGGCCCAGGCCTATATATAGAGATCGCTTCGGTGACGTCACGGAGTCAGTGGGTGGGTTTCGGCGCTGGCTGCGTGTTTCCCGATTCCCGATATGGGAGGCCGCCCGATGTGGGCCGGGAAAGGCTAATAGTGCCGCGGCCCGGAGCTGCGATGGCCCGCTCGGGCTCGGGCGCGAGAGCCGGCGGTTTTGATTGGCTGCCGACCAGTCATGTCGTCCGACAAGCCGAGTCGCGTGCCGCGTCCCGCGGTGCCGACGCCCACCCACCCCATCTTGTTCTCCCCTTTCTTTGCCTTTGGCCCGCCTGCGCACGGGAGTCGAAAAATGCTGACGAACGCATGTGTTTGTTTGGTCCGTTCTGTAGCTGTGCCGCCCCCGCCTGCGCCGCCCATAACTTCGGGTGGGTCTCACTTTTTGTTTTTCCCTTTTTTTATTTCTTGCATAATATACATACGTGGGCGTATTATTATTTCCCCTTCGTGCTTTCTGCTCCTCCCCCCTCCGTTCCTCTGTCCGCGACGTCCACCATCCAGTTCGCTCCGCGCGCGTTATCGTTATCACGTTCTTCTTCTTCTTCTCCCCTCGTTTCGCGTCATACTCCGTGCATGGCCCTCGCTGACGTCGACTGTGCGTTGTCCCCTCCCCCATTCCCTGTGCATTCGTGCCCCCGTCGTCATAGCCGGAACGTCATATGCATCGCCTGCGCCGCTCCGCGCGCGCCTCAAAACGCGGGCCCTCCCCCCGCGGGTAGCAATGTGCTCTACTCGACCTCGACCTCGACCGCGACCCCGTCGCGCCTCGCCTCGCCGCGCTTTGCGAACAGCATGACCCCCGCCCACGCGTCCTCGCCGTCCGCCGCTGCGCTCGGCTTCGCGCAGGCCCAGCAACAGCAACAGCAACAGCAACAACAACAGCAGCAGCAGCAGCAGCAGCAGCAGCAGATTGCGGCGCAGGCCCAGATGACTACGGTCAAGCCGCCGCCGCCCCAGCACCCCCTGCTCACGCCCTCCGGCCGCGCGCTCGCCGTCGGCGGGAAGGTGCTGAACGTCTCAGTTGACCCGCTCGCGCCGTGCATCATGTTCTGGCCCGACAACGAGGCGCTCCCCGAGCCCGGCCAGGTCCGCCCGGCGGGGCTCGCGAACGTGCATGTGCGTCCCTGCAACAGATGCTTGTCCCCCGCTTTTGCTAACTGGTTTTTTTCTGCTTGCCGTATAGCAGCCGCCCATCATGAACACCGGGAACAAGGGCCCCATCGAGCACCAGCCCGGGGACTGGGTCTGCCAGAAGTGCGAGTATCTGAACTGGAGGCGCAGGAAGGTGTGCCAGACGTGTTTCCCCTGTGAGTCAGAAGAAAAAACTGCGATCGCGCTTCTCTGCTTCTGTGAACTGACTCTGAGTCACTCTAGATGCGGAGGGGAACGGCGACTCCGTCTCGGCGACCATGCATGCGGAGCGGCTCGCGCTTCTCGCTGCGGTGTACACGCAGGCGCAGACCGCGCAGATGAACGTCCACCCGGCTTCGGCGCAGTCGCTTCTCTTACTACAGCAGCACGCAGCGCAGGCTGCCGCTGCGCTCCCGTTCCCCCCTTCTTCAGGTCCGCTTTCGGGCCCGGCTTCGCAAACCAACTCGCTCCCTTCCGCCTCGTCTTCTTCCGCATACCCCTACTGCACGAGCCGCAGCCCGTTCCCCTCGGCGCCCGCGCGCGCCAGCGCACACGCCGCCCAGCAGGTGCTCACCGTGAATCCGCGCGCGGCGAACAGCGCGTTCGCCGCGCGCCGCGCCAACTCGACGCCCGAGATGCCCGCGGGGTACGGCAGCATCGTGTACCAGACCCCGCCGTCCCCCGCCGCGGCGCGCCCGCCCGTCTCGCTCTCCAGCGCGCTCGCGGCGTCCGACGACCGCCGCGCCGCGCACACGCAGAGCGCGTTCCCGCTCCTGCCGTCGTTCCTCGCGCACGAGGTGCAGCCGCTGCGCGCGCCGGGCGGCACGGCGGCGGCGCGGCGCGCGCGCACGCCCGCGTCGCTCTCGCCCGCGTCGTCGTCCTCCGCGGACCTCTCGTTCGACGAGCACGACGAGCTCGCGTCGCCCACGAGCCCCGGCTCCGCCGCGGGCGGGGGCGCGCCGGGCCCGGGCCCGGTGGTGCGGCCGTTCTACGCGCAGCCGCACCGTTCTGGGTCGGGCTCCGGCTCGCTGTCCGGCGGCTCGTCGGCGGGCTCGACGTCGAGCCTGACGCTCGGCGGGAGCATGGGCGGCGGGAGCATCTGGAGCCTCGACCGCGACGAGGACAAGGCGTGGAGCGCGGACCGCGTGTGGGGCCTTACGGGCTCGCGCCGGGGCAGCGCGGAGGCGCTCAAGGGTATTTAATCTGTTTCTGCTGCTGTCCTGCTGTGTTCTGTCCTCTTTGTTGTGTGTATGCTGGTGAGCGTGCTTCCTCGTCTGCTCCCCCCCCCCCCCCCCCGCGTGCCGGGCTTTTTTCGCTGACGCCGACTCCTACTCCTCTGTTTGCAGTTGCAAAACCCGTCTGGCCCCTTATTTATGCATTTATCGGAATTACCTCGACATGAACGAAGTTCTTACAACTCTCTTTGGCCCTACAATAATCGCTCGGTCGCGCGCCGACGCATCGTACATACATGAAGAGCAGCCGCGCGTACTCTCGATGCGCCCCGCACACACGAAGCCCCGCAGCGCCCTCGCGCGTGCGCCTGTATACTTAAAAACGAAATGAACTCTGCCGCCGGGCCCCCCCACAGCGGCGACCGACTCGGAGGAAACGGAATGGTTTATGGGATATTTTATATATTATTCGCCCGCGTCTCTCCGGCTGTTGGGACAGTGCGGGGGCGCGCGGCCTTAGCTTTCACTCTGTCTTTATCCAATTATCATTCTCGCTTTTCTTTCTTTCCTTCTTTCTTTCTTTTCTTTTTTCGTTCTTCCTCTGCCAGTCTTTGATGCGCCATATGTTGCATGATGTATTCTTGGGATTTTATCTATGCTCGAGCTCCGCTGCTTACTTACTTACTTACCTCGAAAACGCCGATCCTTTTATTGTTTCTTTCTTTTTTGGCACTGTCGCTCGAGCCTCGCCCACAGACAGACAGACCAGACTCGACCCTTCATCCTTGCTCCAACCGCTTATCGTTGCCAACTCCACTGGCGATCGCGCACCGTCGCGCGAACCTCTCCTTCTGTTCTTCCCCGGCCTCGAGCTCCATAGTCCATTCTTTACTTGCTTGCCGATGCGGCCCTGCCGCGCGATCTCTGCTGGTTTCGTACTTACGCCTGACTCACAACCTTTTTTTCTTTTTAATCGACATCTTGGAACTTACATGCATACGTACATATATTTATCGTCCTTGGAACACGAGCTCAGTTGTCGTTCGATGTGGGTTTTGTTTTGATCTGAGCCTAAGAACTGGAAACTCTCAAGTTCAAGAGCCGCGCGCGACTCGCGCCGAGTCGAACTACTCGCAGAAGCGAGCGTCGGCGCCCCCTCCGTTAACGTTCTCGATGCGCGCCTGCTCGTCTCGGACCAAGCAAGAAGGCGCCTTACGATACGTATGCACGCACGTACGGACCCTTTGGGCGGCGTGCCGAACAGCGCGCGAGCCTGGGCGAGAGAAAGGCGCGCGCCGGCCCTGCACGCAGAAGCCTGAGCCTGATGGCCGCCGCCCGAGGACCGCCTGACGCCCCCCTGCGTTATCTCGCCCTGCGCGGACGGCCGCAAAAGCGCCATCATCAAGAGAGAGAAAAAAGCAAAGAAAGAAAGAAGAAAGGTTGGCCTCTGTCTGCACCGTGCACGCCTGACGCGAGACGAGACGAGACGCTGCCTGCCCGCTCGAGCTTTTTGTGTGTGTGCGTTTCTGTTTTTCTTGAGCGCGGACGTCGGATATGGTGGACGCCGCCAGACTGCGCCTGCTGCGCGCGGGGCACGCGTGTTTTCTCCTCCTCCTCGCGCTCGCCGGCGCCGGGCGCGCGCAGCCGCGCGGCGCCTTCGGGCCCGCGGCGTACACCGCGCTCGGGCGCTTCCCGACGGCACTGTACGGCAGCTACTACAACGACCCGACGCAGACGAGCGCGCAGGTGCAGCCCGTGATCACGGATCCCGTCACGGTGCGCGCATTCCCGATAGTGCTTTTCGTTTTCGGCGCCCGGTACATGTACTGACGTACAGGGGGCGGGCAACGCAGCATACGACGTACCCGCTCGCGCTCACCGACCCGGACGCCATCCCAGCTGCAAGTGGCGCTTTCTCACAACACAACGCTTCTTCGCGCCCTGCTCACCGGAAACCCACAGAACGACACCGCCGACGCGCACCCGCTGCCCGCGCGCGCGGACTCGGCGACGCTCCTCGCGCGCGCACGCCGGCAGATCCAGTTGCTCGCCGCGCCCGGGGCGGCGGGCGGCAGCGCGTGCGCGGCGTGCCAGGCCGCGTTGGGCGCCGCGCAGCTCGTCGCGCTCGCCGCGCCCGAGGAGGGTCCTGCGGCGGCCGTCGCGCTGTGCGAGGCGTTCGCGCTCGAGAGTGCGTGCGCCACGGCGTACGGGCCCCTTGCGCTCGGGAGCGTCGTCACGCAGGTGCTCGCAAGCGCGGACGTGCAGGGGTACGACGGCCAGGTGCGGGGCTCTTTTCTTTTCTTTTCTTTTTTTTTTTGTTCGCGTTTTTTTGTTTTATCACTTGTTGAGAACGGAAGCTGATTTTTGGATTTGTGGATGTTGGTTTGTTGATATGGTGAACGCGGGATGGGTTTGGGGTGGAAGATGATTTGCCAGAACTTCTTCGGCGCGTGCCCGCTGCCGCCGACGTCGGCCTTGAACCTGACGAGCTGGTTCAAGAAGCCCAAGCCCGACCCGCTCCCGGCTCCGAAGCAGCCGAGCGGAAAGCGCCTGAAAGTCCTCCATCTGTCTGACTTCCATCTCGATCCGCGTTCGTAGCTATCCTTTGCCTTTTGTGTGTGCGATTGAAACCACTGATTAAAGGCGTCTTTTGTGAACAGGCTATGCTACTGGCTCAGAAGCGAATTGCACCTCTGGCATTTGCTGTCGAATAAACAACATCGCTACTTCGAGCCCGAACGAGACATCTGTCCCTGCTCCGCGCTTTGGCGCCTTCCTCTGGTGCCTTGTCTCGATTTATGAAAAAACAATGTTTAATAAACTGACTGGCAAAAATCTCCAGCGATTCGCCATACTCCCTTGTTCTCTCGGCTCTGGAGGCGATCCCGGTACTCACTGGAACTGAAGATGCAGGCTTCGCGTGGACCATGTACACCGGAGACCTCGTCGCACACGATCCGGACAACCAGCTATCGCATGCTTATGTCGAATATACCGAGGTACGTTGTTGCCCGGGCTCTTGTTTCGAAGGAGATCCTATGTCGAGTCGACTCAACAGACTGTCGTATTCGACCTTATTCGTCGCATGCTGAAAGCGGGCCCGACGTATGTTGCCCTAGGAAACCACGACTCTGTCGGTGTGTAAGTGGCGTATTTCATTATACTTTTATTATTATTACAACGAAACTGATCCGCCTATCAAAGAGCCGAAGACGCCTCGCATTCACTCGGCGGAGAGCTCGCAAATCAGTATAACTGGTACGTTTGTTGGTATATATTTTATTCGCGTATTTCTGTTTTGCTGACCGTCGTCTGTCTCGCTAAACAGGAACTACGACCACGTCGCGAGCCTCTGGGCGCACGAGCACTGGCTCCCCGAGGCGGCCGTAAAGCTCGCGCGTGCGCATTATGGCGCGTATATGGTTCGGCGCCACGATGGGCTACGCGTTATCACGCTCAATACGAATTTGTGGTATCGGTGAATATTGTCTGAGAAATTTCAGCGAGCTCAGCCGAATGCTTTAGCTTATGGGTCTGATAGTGCAAATTGGTTCAATTACATTAACCTGACAACGGCGGATACGTCGGGGATGCTGCGCTTCCTCACGGATGAACTGCAGGATGCTGAAGACGCAGGCGAGCGCGGTACGTCTGGTCGTTGCAATTGCTTTGATTCTCGCTGACGGAGACAATAGTGTGGATTATGGGCCACGTTTTGAGCGGCTGGGATGGCACGAATCCCCTCGAGAACCCCTCTAATCTCTGTGAGTTTCTCTGTCCGAGTAACCCGAATAAACTACCAATCTTAATGGCGTCTATTTAGTCTATCAAATGTGCGGCGCATGTGTTAGTTATGATAAACGAAACTGACATAGTTGAATTAGTGTCGACCGTTTTTCGCCACACGTTATAGCCAGTGAGTTACTCAAGTTCATGCGGCTTTTCCTTTGTCTTGACACTTCTCAGACATATTCTGGGGCCACACGCATGAAGATCAGCTTTCTGTTCGTGTCTTCATTCCTGAACAAACGGAGGATTGCAAGTGAATCTAAGTTTTTTTACAACTTCTCTAGATCTACTACGCGAATAATGGGACTGTGATGTCCGCTGAGTCGGCACTAGCTGTCTCATGGGTAAGATATTTCCAACTCCAGGGTATCTCAGCTCTAATCGATGCTATCAAAGATCGGGCCGTCAATCACTCCTGCGTCCAATCTCAACTCTGGTTTCCGCGTCTACGAGGTTGATTCAGCAGTGAGCACCATCGTCTTGGCATTTCTTTTTGTGCGTTTACTTAAATTGGTCTGATACAGACGTTCGAAATCCTCGATGCGCATACGTGAGACACGATTGTTTTCTTGCATAGAGCTAGCTGTAAACCAATCCGAAATCAGGTGGAAGAGCGACGTGAACGCGTTCCCCGAGCTAGACGGCCAACTCGACTTTGGGCCTACGTATACCTACGAATACGACACTCGCAAGACATACGGGAACAATATCACAGGGTGGGGACCAAATGACCCACTCAATGCGACGTGGTGGCATCTTGTTACAGAGGGTAAGCCGAATAACTTAGTGCTACCATCAGCATTCTCATTATACCCCGACAGCGATGGAAGCTGACTCATCTCTCGTCGCTGTAAGTGCCCCGGCCGATGGCAGCTGGGAAAAGGACAAGCTGACTAAAGTTGTACGTTCATGCAGAAATTCAATACCTACCAAGGGAAGAGCTCCGTACGCACGAAACCGTGCTCGGATGAGTGCATCGCTGCGAAGATCTGCTACATACGTAGCGGGTCCGCAAGCATTGCGAAACAGAATTGCGCCCCCGGCTACGGCTCGGTCCAGGGACTATATTGAACTGGGTGAACTGAACTGACCCTTGGCGATTTATATTGGCGACAAAGCTGAAAGCGGTTAAGCCAGCCAACCTGCGAGTTGGACAGGATCTTGGATGGAGGAAACCGATACCCCGGTGGAAACTATCATATTGTTAGCTCTCCATTTGCCATTAATGTGTACGGCGGCATTCCGCCTCTGCGAAAAAAAAATCCTGTGTATGTTACTGCACTTCTCGTACTTTCCGGTGCTTCATTTTTGCGATTTCATGGCTTTGTTGAATAAATACTATTTAGCACCTACACTTGCACTACAGCATTGTAACGCAAGACGTTCTGGAATTCTGGATATCCTAATAAAAAGTAATGTGGCTTTGGGGAAATGGAAACAATGTAGCCGATTTGAACCTCACCGATGGCCACGCTCTTGCCGTCTTACACTATCCTGCATGTTGAACTGAACCGATGTTGGTCTACGTGGCCGGGCCGCTTGCCTGAGCTTTGGCCAGACTCAGTGACTCCGGCAGCCAGTTTTGTGCGGTTACGCGAAGACAAGCGTGAGGAGTCCATCTGGACTTCCACTTTCTGTAGTAATGCTTGAATAGGAAGACTCGGTGGCGCAAACTGATAAAAGTCCGGTAATCCTCGTCTCAACGAACATGTCAGCAATCTCTTTAAAAAGCAAAGCCACCGGTCACCTGTGACGTGCCACGGCACAACAACCACCTGGGTGGCACAAAAACCTGTCTCACTCGACAACAGTACGCATACCAACCTCTTGTTCTTACTGCAAATGGATCATCTGGGCTTGAGGATCAACATTCTTACCTTGCGCTGCAGCTTGACTGTGCAACCGACCACTCTGCCCGATGGCGAAAAGGGTATTCTGGAAAACACAGCTTTACTGACGAACAACCAAGTCTGGACTTCAACTTGTTCCACCTTGTTTAACACGACCCTGTATCCTGAGGTGCCCCCAGAATTCTCGCTGGAAGTCCTTGCGAACGTTCGTCGGCCCGCTATGAAATGTCCAAATGAAGACATTCAACATTCTCAACTCGTTCGGCTGACTCTTCGGCGCCCGAGCTACCTACCTACCTACCTTGGGCTATCCACCTACCTATTCGCTAGCAACCGATCGACAGCCACGAAGTCAAGAAGATGCTGTGTTACTCTCTTTCTATGTTGTCAATAAGCCGCCAGGTGGAGTCCGGATGCATATCAGGATTCAGAGCACGCACTCGTACCATCCGTCGAATCGGCCGGTAGACGGGATTGAGCCGGAAGGTAAGTTGGGTTTCCGAACTCCCGGGCCGTATCCATGGACACTGCAACCTCAGACCGGAGCTGAGGGACTGCGTCATATCCAAAAATGCAACTGATTTATTGTTCGATTTATAATAATAGCATGTATCACATGTCCAATGGATATGTTTGTGGCTGAGTCTGCGGTATAAAAGCTCAACCCCGCAGCTGCAACTCCAGCAACTTATCACCACAACTTTCATCGCGACTCCCCAATTTCGTTCTTCACTTTGCGCGCCCTCTTTTCCCTCGCCCCCGCCCAGCTGCGCTGTTACACTCATCTTCTCCGATACTCCGAGGATTTCTGTACAGCTTCCTCCCTCTCTCCTTCCTCTCTCGCAGCCTGGGGCACACCCATCTTATTCCGCGTTCTCGTCCAGCGCAATTATTATGGACGAATTCTTCGTATTCTCGGACGATGTGATCGTGTCGCCCGAGGACAGGTGTAAGCTCCCATTTCCCGCCAACAGTGAGCTTCGGACACCTGCTCCGTTCGCGGATATGGAGAGAAGCGGAGACGGTGGAATCACCGTCAGCGGGTGCACTATCGCATAGTGCCCCTTTGCATGAGACATTCGCTTGTCTTCATCGCGCGTCGTACATACTAATATTTTCAACAACATTCACCATTCTTTTCGAAAAACCAACCAGTACGTCCGATCTCGCTCGACTTTCTTTAATATGGTCCCTTCGCACGCAGCACTATCTTTCTAGTATTTATCTCCTTCGTCTCCCTTACGCGCCAGTCGTATTTATGCGACGTTATATTTCCACTCACTTCTGGCCGTCGAGTTCCGCCCTTAGGGCACCGATACGGTTATCGCGATGTACCGCCATCGCACCAGCGACACCTTAACTTACAGCATGTCTGCGTTATTGCACATGTGCGCCGATACAGACATGCTTGTACTCTTTATTTCCGTTATCTAGCCATTGAATACGATGTACGAAAAAAAAAGTGCCCTTGAAAATGAATGAATGAGAAAAAGACCATAAATCGAGTTTCCTCTGTAGCCGAATCGAAAGACCAAATATCTAAATCCCCAATCAAGAAAAAAGCAGGATTATACATTTCCGTCAAGGATGGAGCTGAAGATTCAAAAGATTCGGTGATGCTACCCTTTTAATTCCATCCTTTTCTCCAGAGGCTTTGCCCTGATCCCCATTCAGCCTTCTTCCGATTATAGAAGGAACGAAACGGACCCACGACAACAGCAAGCGGAAATGCCGTCGAAAATTGAGCACTACATAGGAATGTCCCTTCTACATCCATACCATCCCGCGTCTACTCCCGTTCTTATGGGAAGATTCTCAATAGCGAGCAAGTCGCGAACGTCACCCTTAAGTTCATTCTAATTTCCAATCCACTAGTAGCGCTTAACCGACCTTGCAGTATATCCGAGAAACTTTGTCAGTGAGCGACTAGTTCTACCCGTTTATTTTAAAAGAATCACGATTGAATTTACATTGAGCCAATTATCTGAATGATATGGACCGCTGACAAGGCGGTTCTCTTGTCATTTACAAACGTTGTCTATAAAGGGCAGCTTGATAAGGGTGTTAAACAGTAGCTGTCTGCGCTTTTGATTCTTGCATTTCTGGTCTGATCGCCTCCCTCAAAGGCCATCTGTCTTCAGTAGCAGCAATTGCCAGGAAGAAGCTCGTAGACGTGCCATCTCCCTACAGGAAAAGTCAGTTTCTGCTCTCGAAAAAAAAAAAGACAAACTTAGCAAAACACTCACGACAAACGTGTTCGGGAAGCCCGGGTCGAACGGCAGGATGCTTTCGAGGTACTTAATCTGCTCGTGCGAGAGCGAGATCTTCAGCGCTTCAATATTGGCCAGGAGGTGCTCGACCTTGCGTCCGCCGATGATCGGGAAGACGTACGGTGTCTTCTGCATCACGTACGCGATCGCCACAGCCGTAATGTGTTCAGTGCCAACCTCTTTCGCGACCTTCTCAAGTGCCGCGCTCATCTTCCTCTCGTTCTCATTGCGCTTCCAGTCAGGCTGCATAATTGTACGCCCCTTCTCGCCAGACGCAGCGCGTTTCTCTCCTCCGCGTCCGTGCGCAGGCGGCCACCGGCGAGCACGTTCCATGGCGCAAGCGCGAGCCCGTGTGCACGCGCCATCGGGATGATGTCGCGCTCGAAGTCGCGTGCCATGACGTTCCACGCACCCTGATAGATTACGAACGGCGACTTGCCCATGAGCTTCGCATAGTTGTTCGCATGCGATACGACCCAGGCGGGTGTGTCGGAAATGCCAAGGTAAAGTACCTTGCCGGCGACGACGAGGTTGTGCAGCGCATCCATGACTTCCTCGACGGAAGTGTTGTAGTCCCACCAATGCACGTAGAGGATGTCGATGTAATCCGTGCGCAGCTTCTTGAGGCTCGCGTGACGCTGACTTTGAGCGACTTGGCGTTGTTGCCGACATAGTTCGCCTTGATAATATCGGTTTTGTGGCGTT
>JAJOHG010000211.1:0-44853 GCA_021029095.1 Phellopilus nigrolimitatus
AACAGGTACACTGAAAATCAAATAGGCAATATTTCACTGGACACGGTCGATGGATCGCACACACCCTTCTTCGGCCAAACGAATAGCGGGCCCGAGTACCTGAGCAACGGTGACGCTCCCGCTGCCGAAGTTTTGCACGGTGTCAACCCAAGCAGCAGCAGCGCCGGGGACAGTAACACAATTGAGGTCTGTGGCAGGTATGGAACGCCCTGTAATTCCCTCGAGCGTACATGCTCTATGCTCAGCTTCTGCGGTGAATGTCCGGAGCCGTTGAGCGCCTTAACTTCTTTGGTTTTGGCGTCGTAGAACAGGCAGAACGCATCGCTAAACATTTTACAAAGTAAACGATTTGTTTACTTTTGCGCGCCGGATTCAGACACTCACCCGCCGATCCCACAGCAACTCGGTTCTGTCACAAACGCAGCGGAAGTCGCTACCGCCGCATCCGCTTCGCTCGCAGCCATTTATCGTTATTCGACTTCCCACGCGAAGGGACGCGAGTGCATACCAGCATTCCCACCTAACCTAAGGATCTCCAAACCAGCTTCCGTCGCGAGCGGCTGGGACGACGCAACGACGCCCTTCGTGCCGTAGACCTGCGAGCGCCGGCTGGCGAAGCGCTGGAGCACGAGCTCGGGCTGGTTGATCTTGTCCCAATCAATTTTTCCCGATTTCACCATCCTGACCTTGAGCTGACTTCGTGAGTATGAGATACTAAAAATTAGAGCAGACACTCGAAGAGGATCGTCCGTTAAAGGGAGGAGTGAGTGGGGAGCAGAGGGTGGGCAGATGAGAGATCTCTCTCAAGACGCCCTGAGACTTTAACGGATAGCATCTCACACAGTTAATGATAACGTGTGTGAATGGCCAACTGGAAGTCGGTCAGATGGAAGGTGCTTGGACACCGGCAAAGCGGGGACCAATAGAAGTACTATATTTGGCTACCAGACTGCAAAACTCGTGCGTAGTGAGGTGACCTCAAGGTACATGTACTCGATTTAGACGATCCATCATTAATTCGCATCCAAATCTAGTAATTTGGTATCGAAGTACCTTAAGGTCACTCTTGCCTCATGCGAACCCGAATGAACTTAGTCCAGTTGGCTTGTATTCGTATTCAAAAAGATACTCGTAACTATGTGGCGGCATGGGGAAAAGGGATAATGTCCGAATTGATCAAGGAAAAGAAAAAATAAAGTCACGAATGCGAATATTCCGAGATCATCCTAGCTAAGTCTAGGTAGGCGTAAATTCTTCATAACAATACATTAACCAGGCCCCCAAAACAGCAAAGTGAATTAAATAAAACAGTTCTATGGTTTTGACTCTTCATCCTTTGGCTTTCTAGACGGTGCGTTCTTCGACTTCATACGCAGTGTCTCTCCGTATCTGAAAGGAAAATGGTCAGATAATCATCATAAGCCTCGGAAACAAAACACACCTCTTAAGAACAAATGGAATTGGTACCAAGACCACAGCAACACATCCAACGAGGGTCGAAGCCCATCTGGGGTTCAACGCATCGTACATCTGCGTTGCGAAGAGAGGGAATGCGGCACCAGCCGAGCTACGCAGGACTGTATTTGACGCGAGAGCAGAGGCAGCGACGAAGAGGTACGCGTCGATCATGTAGTTGAACATAGCCAGCTATACAATATGCATTAGATAAAGCGCAAAATAATAAACCACATCCTTGACGTACGAAGATGAACACGACGGACAAGCCCAGCGCAAGGCCGGACATCATCGGTGCCCAGAACGAGATGGAGGGATACGATGTCCAGCCAAACCAGAAGAAAGAAATGGCAAATACAGGCGCAGCGACGAGAGCAATGTCCATACGTTCCTCGGGAGGAACTGGATTCGGCTTGTGTAGCGCCATCAAACGCTCGTAACGGGGATTGAATATAACCAAGTACTGATAATTATGTGTCACATTAAGCGTTATGGTTCTAAAAACTTAGCACTTACAATCACGACTCCTGAGCAGCCGCCGAGGAAAACAGGCAAGAACATGAGCCCTGATGCGCCGGACGAGAAATGGTGACCCTGTTGAAAGACGATAGGGTAGGATTCGAAAAGAAGATAAATGCATCCATAGACGAACTGCAATGTGATCGCTATCAGCACTGAAGGTTATGCAGACAATGAAACCAAACATACGCTCATATAAATCGCTATGGCTATTAACATCGGCTCCTGGAAAAGGATCTTAAAGGGACGAGCGAGAACCTCTTCAATCCTCTTCGTGATCGTCTTCTTCTCAGCTCTTTCCAAGGGCGCGTAGTAGCTGTTGTCGCCTGTCTTCAAGCGCATAGCTTTCGCCTTTGAAACCATAATGATGGGCCTGTTTTTTTTTTTTTAAAAAAAAGAAGGAAGTTTTACAGCGGAATACAGGACGAAACCCACGACAAGACTTACGGGTAAGTCTCAGGTAGCGTGAAGATGATAACGACGGTGCAGGCGCCGGCGAAAAGAGTGAGAACCCAGAAAAGCCATCGCCAGGAGGTACCCGAGGTGCTGATATAACCACCGACGATGGGGCCAAGAGTAGGACCAGCGAAAGGAGCGAGCGTGAACATAGCCAATGCCTTTCCTCGGGTACCTGCGTCCCAACTGTAGAAAGGAAATGAGATGGCTCGGACGTTGGTGCATAAAGATAGACCGCATACATGTCCGAAATCAACGCGCTGATAAAGTACGTGAGTATTGTTTCTTCTGACTCGAGTGAAAGTGGAAACTTACCCGCTGTTTGTCAAAGGGCAAGCAGCAAAGATTCCGCCCAACAAGCGGAATATAATAATGGATGCCGTATTCTTAGAAAGCGCACAGCCTACTTGAAAGCCGGTATAGACGAAGAACGAAACAATAAAAATCGGCCTTCGACCATACTGAGCTTTGGTGTTAAAATAATTCGGGGAATAGGTAGGACTTATGACTTACTTGCTCAGATAACGGACCCCAAAGCAAAGGCCCGACGCAATAGCCGGCGACAAAGAGTGAGATGGTTAGAACGGCGACCTCACGAGAGAGACTGAATTCTTTTATGAGGTCTGATGCGATGCCCGAAGGGGCCGATGAGGCAAAGGTGCTGGACGATCATCAGTCTTCTGGACGCCGATCAGGAAGAAGCTGAGAACGCACGCATTAAGTACCAGCATGCCTCCGAGCATTGTCAAGTACCATCGGAATGCTCTACTCCAATTCTACAGGGAGAAGGGGAAAATTCAGATCCGAGCATGTCAATATGAAATGTAGTATTTTGAGACAAAAATCCGCGGACATGCCTGAGGATTGAGAGGGTCGTTTGGCTCAAACTCGACCAAATATCGAACCTTTTCTTGAACTTCGGGCCCAGGGAAACGCTCACGCTCCATCTGCTCGTTGAGGCTAGCGGAATCGTCGTCATCGACGATGGTCGGGGTTGCGCTGGGATTAACGGAAGTCATAAGGTATAGGGAGGGGGACGAGCAGATGAAGGGGGTAGAGGAGAAAGGAATGAGTAAGAGGATCGCTTGTGAAAGCCAGGGTCAAATATTGCGAGCATGACTGCAAAGCTTTGACAGGAAAACTCTCGGGACAACTAAGGCCGAGCCGGTTTCACTTGACGGGGGAGGGTATGTCAGCCGGGTTCGAGACCGAATTGCGCAGGTCGGAGTTGCCACCGGAATTCAATTTTTAGTGCCACTCCGTGACGTAGTAGCGGATCACGCTATACCTTCCTTATGTAGGTACAGGTAGTGGACTGCGCTCACGTGACTGATCCGCGATCTGCGCTGCGTTCCTCCTTTGAAGTTGAACACCGCGCCCACCGTCGTCGTCGTCGTCGTCGTCGTCGTCCGCCGCCGCCAAATAGCACAATGGACTATACCGAGTTATATCAACAATCAAATGGACTCGTCTCCTTCAGCAGTGGCGCACAATGGGTCGCTAACGCCGTGCACGACCGTCTCGTCGTTCGCCGTGCTGACACATTCCAGATCACCCGAGCCTGGCACATCGATGCTTCCCCCTCCTCGTCTAGCGCTTCTCTCTCCACTAGCTCCAATAAACCTTCCCCTAGTCAGGTTCCATCTTCCTCCACAGACACATTTGTCACCCATATCGGCTGGTCCGCGGACTCTGAGCATCTTTTTGCGGCATGCGCCCGCCGCGGCATCGTTAATGTATACAAAATGCGCGACGAGGATTGGTCCGCGCGCATAGAGGCCGGTGTTGAAGGTCTTGCCAAGGTCGAGTGGGCTCCCGATGGCCGCAACCTTCTATGTTTTTCAGAATGGGCTGTATGTCGTCATGTTCGTTTCTCACTATTGAATAAAATCTTAAACGCTCATAGCTCCGCGTAACTGTTTGGTCGCTCGTTACCGGCGCAGCGACACACATACAATTCCCCAAACACACAGATAGAGGTCGGTTTGCACAGAAATAAAGTAAAGAGTCCCATTGATCTTTCACATTGAGTAGGCTATGCGTTTCGCCGGGACGGTCGTTACTTCGTACTCGCGGAGCGGCACAGGTCTAAGGATACGCTTGGTGTGTATGACACGGAGGACTCGTACAAGCAGGCTCGAGTGCGTTTTTTTCCTCCATGTGGGAATGCCGCGGTTGATTGCATCTAGTTAGCATTACACAGTTCCGACCTCATCACTTGCATCTTTAGCCATATCGCCGACCGGAAGACACATTGCAGTATGGGAGGGTCCTCTTGAGGTTAGTTCTATCAATGGCGTATCATGAGAAGGAGATACGAAGGTGTGATTCATCGCAGTTTAAATTATGCATCCTCACATTACCTGGGACCTTATTATCAACATACACACCCGATATAGATCCCGGTCTAGGAATTCGCTGTGTCGCATGGCATCCTTCAGGTTCTTTTATAGCCATCGGAGGTTATGATGACAAGGTGAGTCGAAGCGCGTGTATTTCACTATATTTCATCGTATCATTGGTGAATCACAGATACATATTTTGGATGGTCTTAGTTGGTCTTGCGTTGCAACTCTTGAACTGACGAGTCGAATTCCGGTTGGAGTGGTATGCTGAAAATTCGCCTTCATTTTCGATCAAAGAGATTAACTTTGTCAAGACAGTGTGGCGTGAGCCTTCAAATTGGATAGAAGCCACCCTTGGTCGAGGTTATCTTTCTTGTGCGCTACGCTTTCATTGCCAATGTGCTTTTCGTTCGTGCTAATTTGACCTTTTAAGACGAACGTCCGCAGGGCACTCAATCGGTGCCTGCCAATAGGGCCGAGGCTGCTAAGGCGCATCCCAAAAGTGGCTTAATCCAGCTCGATTGGAACACGACCGGAAGTCTCTTGCTTGCTCGATATGGCCCGTAATTTTCATTTGTGATTTTAGCATTAGCGTAACTTACTATTTCACGTCCGTCTTATAGAATCCACACCGACGGCTCTTTTCATCTACTCCTTCCCCGCACCTTCGGAGCGATTCAAACCAAAACTTCGGACCGTACTCCTACATTCCAAGCCTATCGCGCGCGCGCGCTGGAACCCCGTCCGCTCTGGCGCGTTGGTATTGTGTTGCGGTGGAGGGGGCCTGTACATGTGGAGCAATGAATGGTCGTCTGATTTTGGCGAGGACGACGAAGAAGACGAAGAGATGGCGGAATGTATTGGAATTCCTGCAAGTAAGCTCAAGTCTTCTGGGCTCACCCATTACAAGGTAGAACACCGGATGGCTTATTGTTTCGTGTCTTCCAGAGAACTTTCAACTGCGCGATATTCGATGGGCACCGGACGGAAAGGGTATGCTCCTTATCGACAAGGATGTGTTCTGCTGCGCTTTTGAAGTCGAGCACAATGAAGACGCGGGGTCTGAATAGGCATTTTGATTATCGAACTGATGCAACGGAATATTTTTTAAATGCTTACTATTCCTTGTATGATTCATACCTTATCGCACGGTGCCGCGGCTCCTTGACACGCATGGAAATTCTGACTGACGGTCCTCAATTAATCACGGGATTCGCCTAGCTACGTCGGCTACGTCGGCGCCCATGCATACTAACATAGCCTCTGGGTGCTAATCTGTAGACTATCGGCAGGATCCTCGGAAGCATGTGATTGTCAATCGTGATAACATACACGGGCCGTTCCCTTACAAAAAATGCTTGACCACATTTAAAGTTCAAGGGTGTCCAGCCACTTCTGCAGCTCAGCGTTGACTTTGTCCGGTTCCGCAAAGAGAACCCAGTGGTCCGTATCGAAATCGACGACCGTTGCCTTCGGACAGAGCTTCCCTACGAGCATTTTGTAGAAGCCAGGGTGACAGGCTGCATCCCGCAGTGTCGCACCAAAGAAGACCGGCTTCTGCACTATGTAGTGATCTAAGGGGACGTCTGCCGGCAACGAAAGCGAGCTTATCATCAGAACTATTATGCTCACGCACTTTCAGACACCTCACCTTTGTCGTCTATCACATCTTGCCCCTGCAACACGACAGTTAACACTGGGAAATGGCACCAGATCATACATGGCAATGCCGCCTTCATACCTGCACTCTTGCCGCATAATATTGCAACGGTGCCGCAAATCCCCCGTTGTTCATGATGTTGTCTTTAAATTTCTGCGCCTAAATATTCCAGACATATGATTAATTTGACGTGTTTTTTTCTTCCGCTTTGACGACAGACGCACTTCGACTGCAATGTACGGTGCCAACTCGGTTTTGCGATCTTCCAGCAGCCAAGATTTGAAAGCGCCTTCAGGGCAGAAGTGCTTTGCCCAGGCCTGTGGTGCATCTGCAGCGAACAGAAGGGAATAAAATGAGTCGAGCTGTCATTACAGTCAGCATAGTTCACAGCGATTTAGGCCGGAAAGCACGAACGTGGTTTTCAATAATTTTGTCGGCCCCCTTCTCGGCGAAGAATGTCCAATATCCGAAGTTCGCGTATCCCAGAGCCTCTGTTGATTGCTTATTTGCGGACTGGATATCAAAATTGGGGGTAGGAGGGTGGTATCCGACTGCGAGGAAGGCGAAAGCAAGGACGCGATCGGGGAAGTAAACCGCGATTTTAGACACAACGCCGGCTCCCCTGTAAAAGTGTTCAGGTGAGCAACCGGAAACCTCGAAATTGCAAGAATAATGTGAAATAACTACCAATCATGTCCAATCGCAACAGCTCTTTCTATCTTCTCTGCATTTAGGATATCGACCATGTCTCCGGCCAGAGCCTTCATACGATAAAGCTCTGGGTTGAGCGGTTTGTCGGTTCCCCCAAAACCGAGCAAATCAACTACAACTACCCCATAGCCGAGCTCCTCGAAATAATGGACTTGCTTATGCCAGTCATACGAAGTAGATGGGAACCCATGGACGAAGAGCAGAGACGGTTTGTTGCCTTGAGGCTTTCTAACATAGACATGGTAGTTCAGATCACGAGAGGTTTTGATGTTCTTGTAAAGGCTGGAGTCCATACTCATCGTCAGAATAATAAGAGTTATGAACCAGTGAGCGTCTTTATATCCTGCTTGAGCGACACGTGTAGTGCTAGCGCGCCGGCTCTCGGGCTTCGCAGAATGCAATCAGAATTGATCCCGCTGCTCATCGAGGCATTCGGGCCCTTCTTCATTCAAGAAGAGGCTATAGTTCAGCACGAGATACTAGTTTCTAGAAGCCAGCCACAGGAAGGTCGTGACCATTTACATCAGCTTATGTAAGGATACATAGACATTATTGACAATGACATTTTTCCATTACTCCTTTCTTTCGAATATTTCAAAGCCGCCCCGCATGCATTGAAAGAGCCCCAGGACATAAAAGTATGCAGGGCATGCATTTTATAAGCGGTGTCTAGTTCTTTGATACTGGAATATCGAGCTCAAACATTCAAAGACTGTATCCACTTCAACAGTTCCTCGTTCACCCTCTCTGGCGCCTGATGCAGAACCCAATGGCCTGTGTCGAAGTCCGCCACGGTCGCATTCGGGCAGAGCTGCGCAACGATGGCCTTGTTGTCATCCGCGACACAGGCGGAATCCTGTAGAGCTGCGCCGAAGAAAACAGGCTTAGTGATAATGCCCCTTTCCTGCGGGATCTCTATTGCACGCCGCACAATATTGAAAAGTCATAAAGATGATGAGAACGCAGATGCAACGATTTACAAACAGATGGACTCACCTGCATCGTCTTTCGGTGTATGATTTAACATGAAGGCTTTATACCAACAAAGAGGCCCTGTTAAGCCACCGCGCTCGAACGAATGCAATATAACTTTTCTCTCCTGGATATGATACAAGCTTGAGTGTTCAATATCTCATTATAAAAAATCTGAATTACTTCTTCGGTCACGTAAGGAGCAGCCGACGATGAAGTTCGGTCGCCCAGGAGCCATTCTTCAAGAGCACCTTCAGGGCAGAAGTGTTTTTGGGCAAGACCCTTCTCGTCGTTATATATCAAGGAAAGAAAGGAAGCCATCTGCAAATCCAAACTGCTCTGTTAACGAGTGCCTCTACAATTAAGAATCTTCTACCCACATGGTCTTCGACGATCTTGGCTGCATCCTCTCTCGCAAAGAACTTCCAATAACCAAACTTTGTATACCCGTTCTTTTTAATGCTAGCAGCATTGATAACTTCCAAATCGAAACCGGCGTAGGGAGGGAAGTAGCCGAGCGCGAAGAACGCGAAAGCGGCAAAGCGCTCAGGGTAGTAGTTTGCTAGACGGGAGTTGAGTCCGGAACCCCTGAGGGACAAGTCAGCAAATAAGTCGAAATAGTATCCTAAGTAGATGCCTTTACCAGTCATGCGCGATTGAAACAACCTTCTCCAATTTCTCCGCTTCTAAAATATCTATCATGTCTTCCACCATCAAATTCATGCGATAATTTTCTGGGTCCGTCGGCTTCTCGGTCTTTCCGTATCCAAGGAGGTCAGGCACTAGTATTCCATAGCCCGCTGGTTTGAAGAACTCGACGACGTGATGCCAGTCGTACGATGTGGAGGGGAATCCGTGAAGTAAGAGGAGTGTAGGTTTGCTGTCCTGCGGCGCAGAGTAGAAATAATGGTAATTAAACCCGCGACGGGTCTGGAGGTCCTTGTATGCGCTGGGATCCATGGCTGGCTGATGATCGGATGGTCACAGTACTTGGTGGTCGCCAGCTGAGCGAATATGGCCATGGTCGGGCACATTTTATATGGGCGCCCCATCGTGAGAGACAGAGGACACGAGATCATGACAAGCCCTCTAGTTGTGATCGGCGCGTATCTATGTAGATTAGAACATGAATTTATATGTGGGGTGCCCACATATTAGGGGGGGAGCGAAGCGTGTGTGACTAAGCCTATTCTGAGTTCTTTCATTTTAGTTTTCTATAACCATTGATTACAGCGTTTTCAGAAAACCTTGTCAGTGCGCGTAAAAAAAAAGGTTGCGGCCCCTCAGGGTGTGCCAAATAAGGCAGTATTGCCTAATTGAGCGAAGTCGTGTCGTGAATTTATTTTGTACATGCCCGATCGAAAGATCAGGGAGGACTTGAAAGTCCGTATTCTTTGACTATACGGGATAACAAACTACTTCCCTAATGCACTTGCTGAAATTTCTGGCTTCTCCGAGTGTAGTTTTTTGCACCGTTAGCAGATTAGCGCACGCTGCGCGACACGCGAGGCAACCACGACGCGATTTCGCTCAATTAGGCAATAATGCCTTATTTGGCACACCCTGAGGGGCCGCAACTTTTTTTTTTTGCGCGCACTGACAAAGGGTTTCTGAAAACACTGTAATTTAATTTTTTTCGGTGCTTTGTAATTGGAAGTATTAAATAGCCATTATTGCAGCTTTTGTATGCTTCAGTGTGCGAGAATTGTCTGCAAGAGCAAGATCTCACGTAAAGGGTCACACGGTCTCAGATCACGTGATGCGTTTCAGGGAGGAAGATAAATCCAATTCTTTCCTCACTAGACTTCATTTGATTTTGTAAGCAAAGTGCAAGTTACTTTTGCTAAGACCAGAAGTTCAAGTGTAAAAGGGGGGAAAGGAGGAGAGGAAGAGGAGAGACAGTAAGCGTATGTAGAGGCACGCAGCATCATGATCAGTTTTCACGGGGGGGGGGGGGGGGGGCACACAGCCACCCCGTGAACATCACGTGATAGCTTTTTGGGAGCCCCTACCCCGGTAAGAGGGAGCTTCGCTCCCAATAAAGCCTAAATTTCGCGTCCAACCTGACCGCAAAACTCTGAGCACAGTGCATTTCGAAGGAACTTCCGGTTGAAACGGTCGCATCCAGTGTAAAAGCGATGAACTCTACTACTTTCCCCGCGCCGAAAACGTTGAGCTTGTCAAGGTTGCGTCTGACTACATGTAAGTCTGTAACCGGGTAATGGGCGTGGAGGTTCTTCCGTACTAGATGGCGAACACAGAGCCATAGTAATTCGTCCTGAATAAATTGATTCGGTGGTTACTAACAAGCTGAGGTTTGAGCGCCTTTGCGACAAAAGGGGGTGACACATCGCCGTCCTACGTGAGTATAACCACGTGACCTATTTTCTTGGGGAACACGTCTTGAATTTCAGTTCCGCGTCGTCGGTCATGCCGTCGCTTGGAGAGAAGTGGAACGATTGCGGGTTGATGCCCAACCTCGCACAGCTCATTTTTCTTCTTACCTTCGTCACCACTTTCGCCGCCCTCTACGTCCTTTCCTCCTACATTTCCCTTCAGCTCAAAGCGCGCGGTTGGGATATCAACGACCTTATCCTCATAGGCCTCGAGAAGAAAGACTTCACAAGAGAACAACCTCCAAAGATGCTTTCCGCCGTCGACATCATCGACACTGTCAAGGCAGACAGGAGTGCCCAAGCTGCCGCTTTTGCGGGTGTTATCACCATCGTTTTTCTTCTCTCGAAGGTCTTCAAATCGAGTACGGGTCGTGCTGGTATACTTCTTCGGCGTCACTAATACTAAACCGCCGACTCGTGTTTCTCCTAGAGAAAAAGCCCGTTCTCGATCCTCAGGAATGGAAGGAATTCCCCCTTGTTGCCAAGTTCACCATATCTCCTAACACAGCCCTGTGAGTTTTGGTTTCCCGTTTCACTGGCGACGTCGAACTTAGTTTAGCAACTCAGGTATCGTTTCGGCCTCCCAAGAGAAAATGATATTTTGGGTCTGCCGATCGGTCAGCATATTTCCGTGCAGGCCGAGATCAATGGCAAGAATATCATGAGGTCCTATACGCCGACTAGCAGCGACGATGACCTTGGTCATTTCGACTTACTCGTGAAGGTTAGTCATTGTCATCGCCTGTTACTAAAGATGGAATTAATGTTGATTTACAGGCATACGAGCTGGGCAATATTTCTCGATATCTCTCGCTATTGAAGATTGGTGACAAGGTCCGCATCAAGGGGCCCAAGGGTCAATTCAAGTACCATCCATCGTTGACGCGCGAGATTGGCATGATTGCGGGCGGGACGGGTATCACACCCATGCTTCAAATTATCCGCGCGGCACTTAAGAACCCGCTCGACCGCACGAAACTCTCGCTCATTTATGCGAATGTCAATGTCGAGGACATTCTTCTGCGCACTGAGCTTGACGAGCTCGCGGAGAAGCATGGAGATCGTTTCAAGGCGTACTACGTACTCAACAACCCGCCGCCGAACTGGAAGGGCGGTGTCGGTTTCGTGACCAAGGACCAGATCGAACGCCACCTTCCGCCAACCGATCACAACATTAAAATTCTCATGTGTGGTCCTCCTCCTATGTTAACTGCTATGAAGTAAGTCGCAGATCCTGAATTCACAATTTTAATTGCTGATTGGTTGAATTGGCTAGAAAACATCTGGCAGAGCTTAACTACCCTGCTCCCAAGACTGTCAGCAAAATTGACGACCAGGTTTGTCTCGCTTGTGTTTTCTTTGTTGGAAAGTGCATTGGTTTAATGGATTGTTACTGCTTTAGGTTTTCTTGTTCTAAGGGGTCGATAGACGGAAGCAATTGGACTCGATAATACTAATGGTTGATGTTGACGACAGACCACAAATACTTCTGAAATTTGGGCTTATTTTTTTGATCTCAAGTACTTGAATACATGGAAGTTAGATATTTTACACGATTGTGACCCTGGAAATTTCCATTCAACAGATTTACATGCACCATAGAAAGCCGTTTCTCCAGTGAGGATTCCCAGCAACAAAGAGAAAAGAAAGAGAAAAGAAAGAAAAAAACTAGACGCGATTTTTACCCCAAGAATTCAATTCTGACAGATCTGGTTACCTTTTACCCTTCGACTTTTTCGACTTCTTCGACTTTTTCGACTCTGTTGGCTCTGGCAGGAAGCTAGGCTGTCCGCTCGCGAGCATTGCAGGGTCCACATACTCGCTCGCGTCGTATTTCTTGTACGAACGGTTGCTCCCCATACTTGCTCGAGACGCCGACCTTCGCAATGAGGGGTCGCGGTCCGTGAACTCGCCCAGCGGGCGGACTGCCGCAGCAGCATCCACAGGGTCGGGCGGGATGAACAGCGACGCACGGCTAGCGGCGGCGCTGAGCCGCGAGTGCACAGACCGTGCGGGCGACGCGGGCGGCGGCGTCGTCAGCGTGAAGTTTGACTCGGTTGGAGACAGCGGTCTGTCCTCCTCGTCTGGATACGACTCGAGGCGACGCGAGTACGGACTCGAGAGCCCCACTGGCGGCATCCCGGGCAGCTGCGGGTTGGAGTGCGCGCCGGGAGTTGGCATCCCCGCCGGCGCAGCGTAGGGATACATGCGGGGCGAGCGCATGGACTCGTCGCGCGTGCTCGCCGAGCGCGCAACGCCAGGCCCGGGTGTCGTTCGTCGCGAGGAGTTGTATGAGTTTGAGCGGCCCGTGTACGCGATAGAAGGAGTGACCGAAGGCGGGATGGGGACGGAAGCGGGGTCTCCGCCGAAGCTCGCTCTCGAGGCGCGGCGCAGGCCAGGGGAGACAGGACGAGAACTGATATCCGGTGGTCGCACTAGGCGAGGGGAATAAGCGTCCGAGCGGTTGTCATCCCAGGCGGGGCGACTATCCCAGCCCGAGTCTGTCTCCCTGCCGAACGAAACTTTGCGGGAACGAGGTGTAGTATTATAATGAGATTCCGAGTACCCGCCCGCTGACCTCGCCATCACCGGCAAAGCGCCCGTCATGCTCATACTCGGGCTAGGCAGGGGATTGACAGGGATTGTTGTCGATACGGGCACAAACCCAGGAGGAGCGCCTTCTGCTCCCGCTGGAGAAAGGGGGATAAATCCGGGAGGAGCGCCTTCTGGCACTACTGGGGAAATGGGAACAAACCCAAGAGGAGCCCCATCGGGTACTACTGGAGAAGTAGGAACAAAGCCAGGTGGTGCGCCTTCTCGTACTATTGGAGAAGCGGGGAAGAAACCAGGAGGTGGCCCTTCTGACACGGTAGGCATAACGGGAACAAATCCTAGCGGGGCACCCTCGGGCGCTGCTGGAGAAATGGGAACAAAGCCGGGAGGTGGCACACCAGACTCAGGCGCTTGCGGTGTCGTTGGAACAAATCCGCGAGGCATCCCGGGATCGGAAGAAGGCCCAGGAAGGTCTGACTGGCCATAAGGAGACATTCTAGGACTCATTGTGCTGTCTTGCGG
The DNA here is from genome assembly GCA_021029095.1 of Phellopilus nigrolimitatus. Lineage (NCBI taxonomy): Eukaryota > Fungi > Basidiomycota > Agaricomycetes > Hymenochaetales > Hymenochaetaceae > Phellopilus > Phellopilus nigrolimitatus. The sequence continues at coordinate 13,590 of JAJOHG010000211.1, forward strand.
AACAATTGTTTTCCTTGATTGAAGTGATTCAGAGCGCGACTAATACAAGATAAAAAAACAATCTGATTCAGTATACTGCGCATTACGAAAGTGAAAGAAAAAAAGAAGAGCGAAAGGTGAAAGGTTGGTATCGCAAATACAACAGGGGATAAAAATAAAAGAGTAAAATAAACAAAATAAAGAAAGATATCATACAGGCGGCTCGATATTGATTTCCGGAAGGTTGCCAACGACCGAGTTTGAAGCTGTGTTGGGTCTACTCCTGTATTCTGATCCGGCTACACTCCCTCTACCTCGCGAAGAACGTGCATCAAACCCAGCGTCCGATGCGCCAGAATTAATACGTGGTCGGGAATATGCTTGCGGAGCGAGAGGTGCTGGAGTAGTTACATGCGACGGTCTTCGTGGGCCGGAGAATCCCGACCGGTACGACTGAGGGGAAAAGGTTGCAGTCTATCATGGAAAAAAAAAATCTCAGCAATGACACAATACAACTTTCATCCAATTAACTTACAATGTCTCCAGGCAGCACAGGACCGTTAGAATCTGCATTTCGACGATCTGACCGTCGATAAATGGATTCGTCAACCATGCCCGGACTAGCTGTCTGATAAACACCGTTCATCCCCAGAGCGTCAGTTTCTCCGTGTCTACTCATGCTTGTCCGCGAAAGGGATCGACCAGGTGGCGCAAACCCACTTCCATCGCCTTGGTGCATACTCCCACTTGGACTAGAATGGCGTCCATCGTACTCAGGAATCGCACTCAATCGAGTCTGCATTGCAGATGATCTTACGGGACCAGGCGGAGATATAATGGAAAGGTTTGAAGTGTTAGTCGATGCGACAGACTCAGCCACACTTCTTTGATAGCGATGTCGCGACGAACGTTGCGGATTCTCATATACAAAATCCCGTGGGACTGGCTCCTTAGGAGGCGGAGCAGGGCCTGGGTTACCACGGGATAGAGATGGGTTCGTGAGCAGCGGGGAGTTGCCCTGAGATGGAGTCGGAGGCGCTCGCGCAAGTTCGTGAGGAGGGGGGAGTAAAATAGAACCGTTTTCTATTGGCGGGATGTATCCTTCTGGAGGGATTTCGACAGGCGCATGCATTGGAGATTGTTGGCGGTTCATCATTGAAATCGGCGGGACTTCAGACGGATTCGGGTGAAAATTTGGTTGAGGCATAGGCATGGGACTAGGTGCTCGGGCGCGGCTGAATTGAGCAGTAGCGGAAGAAGGCAGGGGACTAGAGAGATTATACAGAGTGGCATCCTCAACAATGGTTCCTGCATCTGGTGCACCATGGTTGATCTCAACGTTGCGGTCCGCATTACGTGGCCCGACGCGTCCAATACTGCGTTTTATGGTGCCAAAAAGTCCAGTTGAATGTGATCGACGAGAACGCGGTGCATTGGCCATACTATCAGTTTGATCCAAAATGCTCGGTCCCGCTTGACGGGAGTCGTGCATGGATCGCCGTCTCCGAGGTTCATGCATCGGCCTCTCAGAATCATGCATCTGCCTTTCAGACTCGTCCACCTGCCTTTGAGGTTCGCGCATTTGCCTTTGAGGTTCTCGCATCTGCCTTTGAGGTTCTCGCATCTGCCTTTGAGGCTCAGGCATCCGTCTCTGAGGTTCAAACATCTGCATTCCCGGCGCAGGCATTCCTGGCGCAGAGGAAGGTCCTGGCTGCGGTAAGAACTCATCATCGTCGAGTTCATCATCACCGTATGGGTCGTCGATGCCAAATTCGGGGCCGAGCTCATTCTGCAAGAAATCATCGAGCCTTCTGTTCGTTTCGACCCGAGCACGAACGTACGCGTCGTCGACGGCAGCGTTATAACCCTGTTCCCTCCCTTCCCTCATACCCTGCTCCCTTCCTAGTTTGCGACCCTCGTCCAAGGCCTTCTGCACCATTGTCTCAATTTCCAGCTTTCGTGCCTGTCGTTTCGCCTTTGCAGCTTGGTCCTCAGCCAGCGCCTTCTCGCGATCTGTTTGCGCAATCATATCGTTTGCACGCGCAATCTGAGATTGGGCGGCCTCTAGTTGGAGCTTATAGAGACGCAGCTCCTCGTTGATGCGCGCTACATCCGATTGGGCCTGCATACGGGACTGGTTGATCATTTTCCAGCGGTCTTCCGCATCCTGAAGACGTCGTTCAGCATCATTGGCGCGCTGAGTTTCGAGCTCGAGACGCTCCGCGGTCTTGTGAAGAATGGTCATGGCTTCCTTCGAATCGCGTTCATTTACGAGGAGTCGGATCAAATCGCGTGCACTGCTGGAATGGCCGCGACTGGAATGATCCCGCGAACGTCGAGAGGAGCGGCCATGAGAAGAAGTCTTGCGCCTCTCGAGGGTACCTCGCAAAGGGGTATCCAAAGGGGTTTCGATAGTTGATTGGGAGAGACTATCGAAGTATTCCTCGGCAGTACCGCCGGTGAACCGCGGGTCTACCTTGCGTGGGGGTGATTTGACAGGGAGAGGTGGAATCGACTCTCTCGGACTGGAGCTAAACTGAAATGAGCTGTCATCGGAAGATTATGGAATGCGAAAAAGCGAACCTGGAGATGCTCTCTATCGACACACGGGAACGTCGGGAGCCGTGGTCATGATCGCTGGACATTCGAGCATGCAAACGCCCTGACATGAGGATCAAGATGAGTGTCAGATATGAAGCGAGGAGTTACAGTTGTTAAGATAACGTACCGAACAGGCAAGAAGTAGCTCAACAATCGCAAGCTACAGGGTGCGTTCTCATGCCCACCGTATGTGTGCATGCAGGTGCGGGGCGTGGACGATGTGTACAAATACAGGCTGTGTTCGCATACATAAAAGGAAATTCGGATTACCAGATGTCATGATCGACACGCCACGTCTGACAGTTGTGGCTCTGAACCGACTGTATCCGCCTTCCGCGGTATCTGACAGTAGTCCACCGCGGATGTGGCTCGGACATCCCCCTTAGACTATTTCCAAAACAATTGAAAAAGCTTTCTGCTTATCTTCCTTTTTTTTGACCGTTTTGTTCCGCACGTGACGAATGATCATTCGCTGACAGAGCGCTGAATGATACAACCTCTTCACCCAGCTTGCGCCATGTGCCAGCATGTGACACCAAGTGCTTCGGTATAAAATCAGAGAGTTGTGAACCGTAAAGCATCAACTTCCCGTTTCTTGCCTCTCTACAGCTCTCTTATCGTCCACTATCCATCGCCCCTTTGTCGACGATATGTCTAAGGTCAGCACCGACTCCGACTTGGACGATCGGTCCTCAATATTGATATATCTCGCATACAGCCCGTACTCTACACCTTCGGAGGTTCTGTCTGGTCCGCTGCCCCAGAGCTTGCCATGTCCGTAATATCCATCATTTATAGCCAAGTCTCGGAACTAATACTTCTGTTCAAATTATTAGTGCCGAGCTCGGATACAGCTCTGATGCCATCGAGACCAAAGTTGTAAATCTTGTCAACGGCGAGAACTTCGCCCCTTCATTTATCAAGATCGTGAGTCGGTTCACTCATCAATAATTGTCTGCTGTGCTCAATGAACCTTCAATTTCTTTCATAAAAAAGAACCCAAATGCGACGCTACCCACCTTGACCGCCAATGGAACGACTTATACCAACACTGTGGATGTCATCTCATACCTCATCAAGAACGCCCCAAAGCCAGTCGGCAAGCCTTCTGGTACTGATCTCGTGAAGTTGGTCCACGAAGACAGCATCGATCCTAACTTCGCGCTCCTTCTCTCCGTAAGTCTTGCAGATTCTCGTCTACTTAGGCTTGGTTCCTGACACCTCTTAATCAATGATGATAGCGAAGCGACGAGGAGAAGAAAGCTCGCACGGACGGGATCGTCCTGACTTTCCTTGCCAATCGTGAGCTCTGCAAACCCATACTTATAGTTCAGCGCATTGACATCCACGCTCTTTTATTCCTACAGGCCAATCTGCGCTCGAGAAGCACTCCGTCACACCAGAAGCCGCCTCGTTCAGCGACTTCTACAAGGACAAGATCGCGGGCAACGGCAGTCTCCTCGCGATTTACGCCGACAACGCGCCCGCGGGCGCGAAGCAGAAGTTCTTCGAGACGTCCGAGCAGCACTGGGCGAACATTCGCAAGTTCGTCCTCGAAGCGCTTCCGGGCTATCTCCCCGAGTCCGGGTTCATCGGCGGCGCGAGTCCCGGCGAGGATGACTTCCACCTCGGTGCCTGGCTAGCGCGCATCGTCGCAACGATCGGCGGCAAGCACGGCAGTTCGCTCGCTAACCAGGACGCGCTCAAGCAAGCGGTGCCGCCGAAGGTGCTGACATACTGGAACACGTGGAGCGCAAGGGACAGCTGGAAGACTGTGTACGCTGAGGGCCTGCATTAATTGTAACACTTAATCCAAACACATAGACGTCCTAATTTGCTTCGAATATTACATGCGTTGTATAAATCAGTGCCCTGCTTCAGCATACACATACAGAGTGGTGCCAGCAAACTGCCACCTTCAAAAGTCCCTTTTGTGTGAGAGGATCGCGAAGTCCATGACAGACCTTAAGAAAATGTTCAAAATCTCGTAATCTATTGCTAGCGTAGATCTCAACATACCTAAGGCTGATGGATTCGCCGGAATCGATGTCTGTCAAAACTAAACCATCGATGGAATGGACCCCGGGCGCTAACGCCAAGAAACGCATATTCACAGATTGGCAGGTGGATGGACCTAGAGGTCTGAAGCGATAATGTAAATACTATAGACAATTTCTTGTGAAGAGCACGTACCCTATCCGAACTCTGTTCTCAAGCGGCGTGAAACCTGGTGGCTCAGGCTTCCACAGATCCATAGACGCAGACGAGAGATACGAGTCCCGTCTCTCCTCCCTGCGTCGCATCCTGTCCGCGAACGTCGCCTCCAGCGTCCGGACGTATGGAGATTGGTTAAACACGAAAATCTCCAACGAAAATTCGTCCAATAGACAGATCGACCGCTGGTGTGCAAGCGAAGTCGAAGCCTGGGGTCCATCGTCATGTTGTCGCACTCCAGAAGGGACAAGATTCACTGACACCACAAAGTCTCTTGTTCTCGTCCCTGGATTACCCGTGCTCCAGGACGTCAGGGCCAGCGCCCGCTCACCAGCCATCAGTCGAGGCATGGGCGTCTGCGGCATCCCGGACAGCGTGAGCCGATCTCTCCGCGCATCGATGCCCAGACCGACGCTGCCCATCTGTCCAAAGGACGGTGAAACCGAGATAGGACGCGGCGTGACGGGCTGAGACCCATACGCAGGGAATGCGGGGGTAGGAGGGACAACCGGGAATGAATGCGCTGGCACGGTTGCTGTCGATGGGGGACTCTGAATTTGCGCATTATTAGGCAGAGGAGGCAAAGGTGGACTCAGTGGTCCCGACTCTGACAAAGGTGTCCCGACTGTCCAAGGCTTCATACCGAGTTTTGACAAGGGGGATATCCTGCCTAGGCTAGACGAACTACTAAATCCGGGTGATAATGACATCGGGCGCTGCACGGACGATTGGAAGGGGGAGGTAGTTCCGCCAAATGTGTGTCGTTTAGTGCCTACCGCCGTGTTCAATTGCGCATTCGCCAGTGCGGACGCCTTATTCTGTGCTTGCTGGGCGAGTGGACTTGCTGCAGGGAACGGAGACGCGGGAAGTGGCATTGCATTATTCTCTACATGCGATGTGAACCCAGGCGAGGGAACCGAGTCTCGTTGTCGTGGTCTGAGGTCAAGAACGCAATTCCACCGTGACAGAAATGAAGATGTTGGGTACGAGAGCTTGTCAGTCGTCTCATAAAACTCTTCTTCAGAGACAGTAAAGGGTCGACCGATGATGTTGATAGACACCGATTTCTGGAAGTCGTTGCTTATATCTTCCTCGGTTCTTTGCGGCAAATCCAGATCGGGAGGTCGAAGGAAGGTGACAGCGTACAGAAGATTATACTGCTCCGATGATCGTATGAGAAGCGGGAAAACCTTCAACGGTTCAGAAACTCCCTGCTCTCCCCAGCCTATTAGCTTGATTTTGGCAGCTTCGCCTTTTATAGACACATTAATCTCTTCAACGGAGAAGCCAGCCTCCGATTCGCCGGAATTCTCGATTTCGATGCAGAGAACAACAGTGCTTTCCTCGCTTGTGGTTTCTTGCTCGTCATCGGTATTTCCAGGGAAGTATATTTGAGGGATGATCACAGTGCGCATGCGTACATGGAAGCCAGAAACGGTCGTCATTGTCTTCCGAAATGACTTGCGGAGAATAGGCAAGGTACGAGCGGGGTCCGGTGTAGTGACTGCTAAGGATGCTGGGGAAACAGGAGGCAAAGAATAAGCATAGCGAGCTGACGAGCCTAAGCGTGTGGTGGGCAAGTATAATTTATCGGATATTTCTGTACCAGCGACTCCTTACAAAAACCAAAAACACATCGTGTTAGTGTCAATGATGGCGCAAAGACTTTGACACACCTGCAGACAGACCGTCTAGGATATTGACCTCTTCAAAAAAGCTACGCCGCGGGCGCTTGACAATATCTTGGCTAGTTTCTGCCGTGCTGGCTGGTTCTTTCGGAGACAATGTGTCTATCAATAAAGGAAGCGGTCCTGCTGCTTGAATTAGATCGGTCAAGCTCTGTCTCTGAGGTGTGGGAGGCAGAGGCCTGTCGCGTAGCGTGATGGAGGCTGTTAAGCACAATAGTGGGTCCGTGACCTGAGTGCGCACAAATGCTAGTAGAAAGTATCAGAGCCAGTCGCGTGACGATAAGTAGAGAATATGCTCACCGACAACAACGGACAGCTTGTATATAGCTATCCAGCACTTTTCCTGGCTGGACCGGAGCAGGCGGAAAGAATCAGCATCCTCCATTGACTCATCGCCCCAGATAAGTGCCTTGAGGAGTGTCCCTTCTGAAAAGACGTATCTCTTGTCGGTTTCGCTGGTCGAGGGCACGGGACTGGGCGTCTGGGGCAGAATGATTGGTGGGGGCACGCCCAGCCCCTTCGCCTTGAGGGTCAGACCAGTGCTACTTGTGCGCACGGGGGGAACGGGGGAACGGCCATTAGGTGACAGGTTGTTGGACGTAGGCGAGATGTAATTGGCCTCGACAGAGACCTGGAGGTGATTCAAAAAGGACAAGAGGAGGGCCGGGGGCGAGAAGGGATCTGGAGACAGCAAGTTCGAGGGCTGGTCTTGCTGCTTGAAACGGATTGCGAGGTAGAAGTCTAAATCCTCGTCTGCAAGTCACCAATCAGAGGTTGACGAAGAGCATGTCAACGAACAGAGCACACCAAAGAAGGCCTTGCTCCTCTCGCCGCAGTCACGAGCTCGACTGAGCCAGGTATCCGCCTCGATGCCGTCTTCATGGGCGGGAAAGCGGAGGACGCTGTCCGGTACGATGAGGTCTAGTGCGCACGAGTTGAAGATGTATTCTGCATTTGCCATTCGATAGCGAGGGATTCATCGTTTTGTCGGACAACGCGCGTGCCAGTCGCGTCGCCAGTGCTGTTTGGCCTCCACAAATAACGCGAAAACGATCGAATATTTCCCGGTCATGCTCTCTGTATTGCAGCATGTTTGACCCCTCGACCTTGCCATGTCAAGGAGGCCAATTGCTTCTTGTCACTGACAGCCTGGCTTCCCCTGCCGACTTCGTTATCCTCAGCATTCTGGCTGCTCAATTAAAAAACCACTCGCTCAAGTCCAAGTGCATATTCGTCTCTTTCTCCCAAAGTTTCTCCCATTGGAAATCCGTCGCTGCTCGGTTGGTCTGTTCTTCTCGCAAATTGCCCCTTTTTCCATTTCTCAAGAAGAATCTCATTTCAGAGTCCTCCGACACATCTCTCTTCCTACATCTCAAACGGCTCTTTCAAATTTCTCGATGCGCTCACTGAACCGCATACAACTGCAAGCGCTTTGCGGCTTCTATACGACAAAATAAGCCGAATCCTTGATGAACCCGACGCTGGCGACGCGAATAGTGACAGTCCGAACATGATTGTTCTCGACAGTATCTCGTTTCTGGAATGGTCAGGAATATCAGTCGTTGATGTCAAGCGTTTCGTAAGGGCGTTGCGCGCACTCTGTAATAGAGTAAATCCGGTTTCACCCCTTGAAATGCGCCTTTTTCTTAACCTTTCCGTAGCGCTATGCCAGCCTGATTATTCGACATCACCGAGTATTGTCAGACGATCTGGATGATCTTGCGCGCAGTCTTCTCGCCCAATGCGCTTGGCATCTGGAAGTGCTTCCTTTGTCGAGTGGAAGGAGTGGGGCAATTAGTGGAGAGGTAGGTTCTTTGACGTTTGGCCTTGCCGACGAGTTGTGAGTGAAGTCCTCCGTTGTTCAACAGGTCGCGCTTCATCGGGGCCCGCTCCTCAATGACTTGGCTGTTATTGATACCATTCAAAGAAATAATGCGGTCCAGTACCGGCTGAGCGACACCGGGGCACTATACTTTGGCAGAGGGACAAGTGCGGGTATATTATAGTAATCAAAACATGGATATGACATATTTCATATGTAAGTTAACAGGCTTGGAAGACAGTCGAGGTGCATAGGAATGATTAAGACATCGGGATGCAACGTGATTATCCTCTCATCTCCGAGCAAAATCAACTGGAGACCAACCATGCTTAGAATTACACACTGCACAAGTGTCCGGATTACTTGTATGCACCAAAGGAATGCTATGGTTGAAGAGATGCAGTTGGGGTCTCTTCCGACGGGGATTTCACGGCCTGATGGTCGAGAATTCGCCTGAGAACATTGTTTCTGGTGCGATGGGTACGCCGGTCAGATAGGCATGTCCTCAAGAAAACGAAAATCGTACCGTTCCTTGAACTGGGTGAGAATGAGTTGTGGATTATCAAGCTCATAGAGTGAGTCACCCGAACCACTTGTGCGGGCAGAAGCTGTTGTTAGACCCTCAATACTTGTCTTAAACATAACCCAACGCACCTTTCAGTTTCACCCGCGATTGTCTCTATTATGTACATCTTGTCGTTCCGCGTGGACTCCCCATCTCGAGATGCGGCAGCGGCGGCACCAGGAGCATCTGTTACCTTCACGCTAGCTACGGCGAAGTCGGCGTGGAGGACTCTGGACTACCGGAGCCGAGGCGGGGCTGTCATAATCCAGAACGATGACTCTCTCGTCAGCAGAGGTGGGAAGGAGGGCGGAGGCCGGGTCGTCTGCAAAGTGGTATTCGATGAGAGGGTGTGAGAAGTTGGCAGGAGCAGATGAAGAAGCTGCGGATGAGTTTGCGTTGGTATGCTGCAGCAAGAGTAGAACGGCAGTTCGGGCTTAGCCGACGCAAAGGACATGATACAGAACGGAGTCAAACTGCTAGCTTGTCGCTGCAAACTGACTAAGATAGATGTGGCTTGTTGGTCCTTGTTTGCCATCACCCCTTGCTCTCAGCTCGTAGGACTGATATCTTTCATGGAGACAGCGACAACATCACCCACGACCTCGGTAGCTCAATCTGAGAAGACCAGGAATTGATCTCGACATCACCGATATTCCCACCATGCGCTAGACATCACCTTGCCTACCGACGCACGCGCGCCTGTTGCTATAGTTCGCCCCTTATAAGGCGGGGTTTCCTTCTCATTGCCCCAATGCTAGCAATCTTTGTCTTTGACGCTCTGTCTTAGTTTTTTCTCGTTCTTTCTGAGACAGTGTCTCTCTTGCTACTATATAGGCCTCAAGACTGGCCGGTCCTGTCGTTTCGCTGTTCATTTTTTGCCAAGTCTAAGCTTTCGTCTTAAACAATTTAAACCGTCTGCTCTCGCTTCATTGGATCATTTACTCTGATGTTTCTTCAACTCTGCGCTTTCTTGCTCACCTTGAGCGTTATGCCGATCCCAGCATTCTCGCTGGCCCCGCCTGCGCACGCAATCACCGCAATCAAGCTGATTGCATGACAGAGTGTTCAGCGAGATGGGGCTGGCCTGGATCCACGATGGGTACAGATCCCTGGGGAAATGTGATGTCGCCTGCAGAGGCGACGGCGATCAGCAGCGTCATTGCACTCGCTTGCGGCTCCAGCATAACACCGTATGTTTGGTCTTGACTGCTATGCTAGGAAGACGTTCCTCTAATGCATATACAATTAAATAGCTCATCTTCTCCCAGTACAACGGTTATTACAACGACCGTATCGACGTCAAGCACGAGTCCTGCGACTTGCATCTCTGCTTCGTCTGCGAGTTCTGCGACCCTCGGGACATCGACGCGCTCGGGTACGACATCAGCGAGCTCCGGCGGTTTTGTGCCGAGCTCAACTCCTACACAGGTGTCTAGCACAGTTTCAACATTGTCGGTGTCTAGCACAGTCTCACATCGTCGGTGTCTAGCACAGTTTCAATAACGTCAGATTCATCTTCCTCGTCGTTCACGACCTCTACGCAAATCTCCTCTCTTTCTTCGTCCCCACCGGAGTCCTCTAGCACCACATCCATTAGCCCGTCTCCAGATCCCATTTCGACCAGTACTCCAACGAGTAATTTTACATTACAAGCACAAGCACCACGCCCTCCCCATCTTCGTCCGCTACATCCCAACCGTCAACTTCGTCTTCTCCTGGAACGTCCAGTTCGGATATTGCAACGTATCTGTCGACTCAAAACACAGCGCGTTCGCAACACGGCGCGTCGCCCTTGTCCTGGAACGATACTCTGGCAAGCGCGGCTCAGACATGGGCGAACAAGTGTGTCTTCAAGCACTCCGGAGGTACTCTTGGGCCCTTCGGGGGTGAGTCAGAGATACGATTCTTATCCTTTTGCAGTAGTTTCTAAACTCACCTTTTTTTCCTAGAGAATCTCGCAGCTGGAACAGGAAATAGTTATAATATAAGCAGCGCTGTACAGTCCTGGACTAACGAGGCTTGTGAGTTTACTTTTTCCTCGTTCTTTATACCGTTGAACAATTCATTCATATCTACCAATCCTTAATTTCAGCTCAATATAACTCGGGCAACCCTCAACCATCTCATTTCACCCAAGTCGTCTGGAAAGCGTCGACGCAGGTGGGCTGTGCACTACAATCGTGCAATGGTATTTTTAGTGCTAGTTTTGGCGTAAGTTGTCAACGTGAACCAATAATTCTGTCCTTACTGAAGTAGCCATTGATTAGCAAGCCAAGTTCTATGTCTGCGAATACTATCCTCAAGGGAACGTAATCGGCGCCTTCGCGTGAGTGCTTTCGCGTCGACTCATACGTTCATCGACTGATTCTCCACATTCGCCACAGGCAAAACGTCCAGGCTTAAGTCTTGATTTTGGAACATGTATGTTTTGTCTGTAAATTTTGTGTTATTATATAAGCTTGCGCGTTTGGTCATTTGAATTTTGGTCACGCGGATTTTAGTCCGCGTGATTATATGCACACCTGACCTTGACACTCACGTCAAGGCGTCTTTCGCCGTCCTCGCCTATGTTGACGTAAGTATACGACATGGGGCACTGCCCTCCATCAAGAGCGCCCTGACTTTTCTTTACCTAGGCGAGCAGAAATTATGATGCCTGTACACCGCAATGTTGCTAACGATTTCTGTCCCATCAATCTGCAAAGTCGCGTGCACAGTTCCAATGGCGGCCCGTCCGCCAGCGCGCAATTTAGTCAATCTTTGGCTCATGGAAATAATGAAGATCGACGACAAGAAGATGGTCCGGGCCGCAATATAAGAAGCATGATGTTGAGCGGCCCCCTCGTGAGGCCAGGCTGGCACTTGACCTGGGTACTTGAGAGCTTTATATTTCATCCATCTGCGGTTCGCCTCTCTTGGCCGTAACGATGTCACCATATTTCCAAGACACGTACATCCGCCCAGCGCTGGGGCTCCTATTTGCGCTGTTTTTGACCGTGGCGAACTCGAATTTTGCTCGTGGCGCTGTGACATGGTCAGCAACACCTTTCAACCCGGCCGCCGTTCCCCTCGCCGTCCGGACACCGTACTTGTCGACTTGGCTTCCTCAGGGAGCGGGAACGGCGTTGAACGGCAACTGGTCCTCCTTTTGGACCGGTACGGTGAGTCTGCTGTTATTTCATATCGATTTTCAGTTCTTGATTGACTGAATTTTCTTCCGCGATTCAGACGCTCGGCTGGGCGGGTTATGTACGCGTCGACGGTACCGTGTACAACTTTCTCGGGGCACCGACTGTTTCAGGAGCAGATACCACCAAGGCCACTCAGAAGAGCCTGGAGGTCTGTTGACACACTACGATCATTCTGCAACAATGTTGACGTGTGAATTTCGTTTATCTAGTTCACAGCTACTCAGAGCACGTTTGTCATGACAGCTGGTCCCGTGGATCTGACCGTTCTGTTCCTTAGTCCGGTCGAGGTAATGTGTTTCGCGTCCATTAATGAAGGAATAAAGATGCTGATTTTCGACGCAGCCAAATGATCTCGTTAGGCAGTCCTTGCCCTTCTCATATCTCTCCCTGGCGGCCGCTTCAAACGATGGAAAATCCCACTCGGTCCAAGTCTATACAGACATCACTGGGGAATGGATTACCGGCAATAACAGCCTCACTGCCAATTGGACGACGAGCGTCGGGAATATTATCACTCACCAAGTGCAGTTGGTGGACCAAACTCCGTATTCTGAGATTTCCGACCATATTCAACGTGAGTATACCTGTACCTTTCCATTTTGAGAAATTCTCTGATGACGAACGATGATGTATAGAGGGATCTGCCTTTTATTCCATAGCCAAGGTAATTACAATCGTCTATGATGTTGACTCATCTCAAACCACGTTACTCATTGCGTATATTCACAGAGCTCAGGCACTACTTATCAAACCGGAGAAGATACCGTAGTTCGTGGACAGTTTATCAATAATGGCTCCTTGGGAAATACCCAGGATACGAATTTCCGCGCCGTCTCGGACAAATGGCCAGTCTTCGCGCTCGCCGAAGACCTCGGTGAAGTCAACCAGGCGTCTACGCCTGTCGTTTTCTCCGTGGGGCACTTCCGCGATCCTGCTGTCGAATACATCGTGGCAAATAACCAGACCCAGCAACGCAGCGCATACTTCTTGGCCGCATACTCCACTCCGGCGGATGCTGTGCGTATACATGGATTAAATCAGAGAACCTGAGAGACTGAGTGTATTTCATGATAGATTTCGTTTTTCCTGAGCGACTATAACACTGCGCTCTCGTCTGCTGGCGCTTTCGATTCCAAATTAGCCAACGACGCCAAAGCTATCTCCTCGGACTATGCTGACGTTGTGGCTTTGTCCGTCCGCCAGGCTTTTGGTGCGACTGAGATCACGGTCTCCAAGAATCCCGATGGTTCTTTCAACTCCAGCGACGTATTGGTCTTCATGAAAGGTGCGAGAGGAAATATATCATTTTATTACTGGGCTGACAAATTTGCAGAGATATCCAGCGACGGAGTGGGTTTATTCACGATCGAAATAGTTTCTTAATTGACTTTTTCTCTTTTGATAGAACGTGAATACGGTTGATGTCATCTTCCCATCTTGGCCTATATTCCTTTACGCCAATGCAAAGCTTGGACGCTTCCTGCTTGAAGGCCTCTTCCAGTATCAGGCCACTGGCCAATATCCCAACAAATACAGTGCTCACGACCTCGGTAAATCAGACCGCTATTTGTCTTCCGATCTATTCTGATGATCTTACCCAGGCGCTGCTTACCCTAAGGCCGTGGGTCACAATGATGGTTTGTCATAACTTGCTTCTGTATCGTTATGGCCTATGCTGAAATTAGATATCCACAGGGAACGACGAGAAGATGCCGGTGGAAGGTGTGTATTTCGTATTAGAAAGATGATAAAGACATAGCTCATTCAAATTAATTTACCAGAGAGTGGAAACATGTTAATCATGTCTCTTAGCTACACGCAAGCAACGAACGATACATCCATGATCAGTACCTATGTACGTCGTCAACCAAAAACGTTATCTGTCGTGGTCGATCTTAAGCAGACTTTCTTATTTTCCCCTTCAGTTCGACCTCCTTGACCAGTGGACTCAGTACCTTATCACCGATTCTTTGATCCCTGAGAATCAGATCAGCACAGACGACTTTGCAGGTAGCCTTGCCAACCAGACGAACCTTGCAATCAAAGGAATAATAGGCATCAAAGCGATGTCCGTAATCTCTGGATTGGTGGGCGACACAGCGCGGGAGTCAAATTACAGTGTAAGCTTCCGACGTCAAATCTCGATAAGTAAACGCTCTGATACAACTTTACATTGGACGCTGCAGTCTATTGCTTCGTCGTATGTCACACAATGGCAGAAGTACGCCACCGCGTCAAGTGGGGACCACCTCACATTATCGGTAAGTCGCCGTTTCTCGATTCCGTACATGCATTTTCTCATCGAGACTACATAGTATGGAAACGATTCGAGGTAAGCACATGTCGTATATGCGTCGACCCAAGGCAATAATCTGAAGCATGAATTGGAAGTTGGGGTTTGTCTTATAATCTCTACGCGGACAAACTCCTGCAGACGAACATCTTCCCACAATCCGTTTATGACATGCGTAAGCCAGGATATACACAGTTGATATATTATTCACACCCGCTGACGAGAAATCATATGCAGAGACGGCGTGGTACAAAACCGTCGCGAACTCCTTTGGCGTTCCCCTGGACACGCGGTATGTACTTGCGATCCTGACAATTTGCTTCGCACTAAGAGACTGCTCGCCAGTCATACATACACCAAGACTGGTGAGTGATTAAGTTCGAGTGAGAATGCATTGCCAGGAACGGTTCTGATACCTCACGCACAGATTGGCAACTATTCACTGCTGGTCTCGTAACTGACACGACGTCTCGTGACCTCCTCATCTCGTCCGTGCGGAAATTTGCTGCAGACGGTCTGAGCTATGCGCCGTTCGCCGACTGGTACGAGACGACGGATGGTACACCTGAAGTATTCAGAGCACGACCTGTCGTTGGGGGGCATCTCGCTTTGGTAAGCTCTTTTGTTTTTGCAAACTGCTCCAACTAACGTTTATCTTCGCGGCGCATTCAGCTCGTCCTGTAAGTCAAAATATGCGGGATTTTCCTTTAAACCTTAAACAAGCACACTAATACGCAATATCAAAAAACGAACATACTTAATCTTTCTTTGCGAATGACACATGGTTCAGAGATCCAAACAGCAATTCACGTATACAAACAAACCATCATTCAAAGGCTTCACGCCTGCGTATTGGACCTTTAAGCTGTAAGCAACTTCAAGATCGTCTTCGAGGCCTCTTTTCTAATTCTTCTCTATAGTCGTAGGGCTATTCGTAGGGATATTTACTCTTCTTTGACTGTGTTCTCAAGCTGGAGGATAGTTTGGTGGCCGAGTGCGATAGTATGGCTTGCCTCTCCGTTGACTCTTCAAGATCGAGATCGCAGCCGGAACAGCCAATGTGTATTTTTAAATATATTTAAATATAATAGGAAAAGATACACTGAGGATGCGCCCGCCAGGCCCGGCTATGATAAAGAAATGCCGTATGTTACGACATGCTGAGAGTCGCGTATTGCAGCAGAATGGACATAGCGGGGTTTTTAAGATCGAGATTGAGACGTCGACTGTACAGAATGTTGGAGCTGAAAAAACTGCGATACGCGGGCAATGTCTAGGCGACTGCCATAATCTGGGTCGTGTGCCAGGAGCTTGCGATATGGTCTCGTACAAGTATAGCATTTGTATGCGATTGTCCCGTGGATCAATGCTCGCGATCCAAGGATTTACGAGCGAGTTGAAATGCACGAGCCAGCGCCACAGAACCCTCGTCTCTTTTCAATGGCTCGAGCGGGCACCTCTAATTCCAAACATGACCAAGATGCAGACGGTCTGGGAACGTGGCCGAAGTGCCAGTGGAGTTACGGCACTGACGATGACTCGAGGCCGAGTTCAAGATGGGGTCGACATGTCTGTGCCTGCGGTTGCTTGAGCTCAGCAAAGATAAACGAATGGGAGTCGTTGATGAACTGCTCTCGGATGAGAGGTAGGACAAGTTACGGCGAGGGATCCACCTGGGCGCAATGGAAGAGCGGAAGAGCGGAAGCAATGCGTCGTGCGAAGGAGGGCTCACTGTCTTGAAAGAATTTAAGCTTTTGTTCGGTTTTCTAGAATTCTAAATGCACACTATATGCGCCTATATACACCTTGTGATCGGCCCACTCTTCGAAAACAAGCACCCACAGCCCCGTCTTCGTCCACAACCTCACGGCGAACTCGACGCTTACGATATGAAAATTTCAGACAATCTCGTTTTCGATCTTCTCCCTTCGTTCTTCCCTGACTACCCCCCGTCCCTCTTCGACGATATAATGCGCGACGATTCGCCTCGGTGCTCGAGCGACAGCCATGTCCATGACCCACCTAGCTGCGAAGCTCCGCTATCGACTTTCGAATGCGCTGCAAAACGGCGTCGGCTACACCTTGTATAACAACGAGCACCTGAACATTCCCCCCGATTATGTCAAGCTTATGCGAGACGCTCGACAGCTTAGCGTGCAGCACACCGATGTCGACGAAACCACATACCATATTGGCCCCGATACCTACGCAGATGGCTCCTTTCTACCTGAGGGGAGTCCGCCGTCGCTTTTCCAGTCGAGCATGCAGGAGAAAGAGGAGTTGGACGCCCTGCTAAGGCAGTACACCACTCTATCTTCGTTTCCATCGGACTGCACGATTGAATGTGAGCTTGGAGCTGCCAGTGAAGGCACGAGCGCCAGCGAAGCTTCATCCGAGTCTACGTTCATCGCCGATGAAACGCTCTCCTCGATCTCCCCAGTGTCTATCTCTTCATCCGACTATATGGTGGAGTCTGAATTCGTCCCCCGAGGCACGAGCATTGATTCGGTTTCGTATACACTCGTTGGTGACGAAACACAGTCTCCGAGTTTCTCCGAGAGTACTCTTGTAGAGAATGGGACTGAACCTGTCCCGGGCCCTTCGCTGATGAGCAGCTTCGAGGTCGAAGTCGAAGTAAGTAAGCCTGCTAGCTGGATCCTTAAATTCGATGTTGATTGGTATCCAGTATGTTCCTGTGATTAAACCGACTCGCAGGCAACCGCGCACACCTCAAAATTGGACGTGCAGCTATTGCTCTGAATCTTTCAAGCGAGCATACGACCGTAAGCGTACGTGTCGTGCATTGCTCTGACAATGGTTATTCTTGCTTTTATTTTCCCCGCTCACGTAACCGTTTTATTTGTTTGTTTTACCGCGATCAGGACACGAACGCATACACACGAACGAAAAGCCGTATGTCTGCTACGGCTGCAAGGAGACGTACCACAGGTCAGACAAACGGGCGAAACACTGGAAGAGAAATCCGTCCTGCAGGGCACTAGACGAAGAGCGCGTCAAAGGAACAGAAGAAGCTAAAAAGCGTCGCCTCAAGCATTCTCCATTTTAGTTTGTGATCAAGGATGCAGTTTCATACATCACCACTCAACTCGCCACTCGGTCACCTTCCGTTTAAAAAAGTACCAGACCCTTTGTTTAAATAAGTATAATCGTATATCACCTTGTCTTGCATCACGAGTAAAGGCACTTGAAATAATATCTCACAACAGTTACTTTCGTCATGCGTTGACATATATCGCGACATCATACAAGCGAGTACTCATTTTACTCGCTGATCGACTGGGACACGAAACGAAATCGCGACTGTTTCAAGCATCATATTCGCAGGACGTGTAAGAATAGATGTATACAATTGTCATAACAAGTACAATGATAAACGTGGTTCCACCCCATCATAGTCATAATCAGTTCCCACCACGCAGACGCAGCACTGACAAATACATCTCAGTAACGACTAAACAGGACATTTTGCAGAACTTACCAAGGTGAAGAGTGGACTCCTTCTGGATGTTGTAATCAGATAACGTCCGCCCGTCCTCCAGCTGCTTGCCGGCAAAGATAAGACGCTGCTGATCAGGAGGGATACCCTCCTTGTCCTGGATCTTGGCCTTCACATTGTCGATAGTGTCGGATGACTCAACCTCGAGCGTAATCGTCTTCCCGGTGAGCGTCTTCACAAAGATTTGCATGCCACCACGCAAACGGAGGACGAGGTGGAGGGTCGACTCCTTCTGAATATTGTAGTCGTTCAACGTCCGCCCGTCCTCAAGCTGTTTCCCAGCGAAGATGAGACGCTGCTGGTCCGGTGGGATACTAAGCACAGGTTAGAGCCGTGTATCAGCATTGTTAGATAAAGGATGACTCACCCCTCCTTGTCCTGGATCTTTGCCTTCACATTGTCAATGGTGTCGGACGACTCAACCTCGAGCGTAATCGTCTTCCCGGTAAGTGTCTTCACAAAAATCTGCATACCACCGCGCAGACGAAGGACGAGGTGAAGGGTCGACTCCTTCTGGATGTTGTAGTCGGACAGCGTACGCCCGTCCTCCAGCTGCTTGCCGGCAAAGATAAGACGTTGCTGATCAGGCGGGATACCCTCCTTGTCCTGGATCTTGGCCTTCACATTGTCGATAGTGTCGGACGACTCAACCTCAAGAGTGATGGTCTTGCCCGTGAGCGTTTTCACGAAGATTTGCATACCACCGCGCAGACGAAGGACAAGGTGAAGGGTCGACTCCTTCTGAATGTTGTAGTCGGACAGCGTCCGACCATCTTCCAGCTGTTTGCCGGCGAAGATCAGGCGCTGCTGGTCGGGCGGGATGCTGAACAACATAGCTTGTTTGAATGCGCGGCAAGCAAATAAGGAGAGAATCACATACCCCTCCTTGTCCTGAATCTTGGCTTTCACATTATCAATCGTGTCCGAGGACTCGACCTCGAGCGTGATGGTCTTTCCAGTGAGGGTCTTCACGAAAATTTGCATGATGCTATAAAGGAGGGCAGCTTCAATAAGAGAATACATTATAACGACAAGGAGCAAACTTACAGCGATGTTTAAGGCGACGATGAAGGTGGGTGGGATGAGAGAGACAGATAAGGTCGCCGCCACCTCATGACGTCCTTTATAAAGCACTGCGGAGATCGAATTCACACGACCAATGAGGAAGGCATCAACTGGTGGCTGACACACCGCCTCGTCCCTTCTAGCAACACCTTCTGGGCGCAATTATCTGTAGTTGTATTCCAAATACGATTGCATTGCTTTTATAACTACAATGTAACAACAAACTGTCGTCCGAATACAGTGCCTTCGTTTGCAAGTTGCCACGTGCCACATCGCCTCTTCACACCAACAGAGCCTCGGAGTTGCTCATGAGTCAGGATGGTGTGCTTTTGTCGAAATCCGAGGGTAGCGGAGGCAAAACGCCGCGCTGCTTCCCATCCTCCTCAGCCTCAGCAGCCGCTTTCTCGGCCAGGATCGTCCCATAATCATATGCGATGCTACGGTAATGGGGATAGTGCGAACTCAGTTTGCTCGAGTTACCCGGCTATCCACACCCTAGCCAGCCTGATCCGAGCTTTCGTCAATCCACAAACGAATTGTGAGATCCTTTTCTACTGATGCCGATGCTATGATGTTATGCTTCGGATGCGTCTGAATAAAAAGTTAGAACTTCAGGAGAAGTTAGCAGCAAGAACTGTTTGAGGCGTACAGCTATGGCCAATACGACATCTAGAAGTGCTCATTAGGTCCACAGTATACGCAATTGAGGGGGCTTATATCTTACCTTTATGACCTTCTAAAACTTGCACGACCTTTCGACTTTGCAAATCCCATACGTAAATCTTGCCGTCTTCACTGCCGCTTACAATGTGCAATCCGTTCGTGACGCTGAAGTTAGCGGCTATGCAATACGTCCGATTTAAATGGCCGGTATATGTTTTCAAGCAGCGCGATGTATGGTAATTCCAAAGTCGGATGGTCGAATCTTGAGTAGACGCCAGAATGAATTTTGAGTTAGGGGAGAAGCTGACGTGGCCGCTATGCAGAAACTTAGTTCAATATGCGTGTGCGCGACTCTAAAGGGACTCACCAAATAGGGTTATCGTCATCTACGAGCGTTTTGAGACACTGGCCTGAAGCTGCGTCCCATATGCGTCTACAAAACGCTCAGTCTCTTTTGAACGAAAAATAAATGGTATGTCCTACATAAGACCATCCATCGAACATGATACGATGAGGGTGCCGTCACGGTTGAAGCTAACTGCAGTCACTGGATCTGAATGTGCTGGAAGGGTTCTTAAAGACTTTCCTACAAGAACGGAGAGGTTACGAGGAAATTCTTCAATTTACATCAAGATTTCCCACCTTTCGCAACATCCCAGACTCGAACAGTTTCGTCGAATCCGCCAGAAATTAAAAGATTCGAAGAAGGATTAAAATTCACGCAGAAAACAAAATTTGTATGCCCGATAAGCGTGTTCGAGGTTGTTCCCTACATCAAAAAATAAACTCGCAGCCATTTTTGCGGGAAAGAGTGTTCCACTAACTGCATCGACGTTCCAAAGACGGACCGTCTTATCATCGGAAGCAGAGGCAATAAGCTCGCTATCTGTTGACCATGCAATGTCCGACAATCCTTCGGTGTGACCGGACATTGTTTTCAGAAACTCGCCGGTGTACGCATTCCAGAGCTTTATGAGTTTATCCGAGGCTAAATCATTCGGCTGAAGAGCTCAGAATAACATGGAGAGTTGTCAAGGGCTAGGAAAACATACCACACGAAGCAAGCATCTTGCCATTCGGACTGAACTTGACGGCCGATATAGACATGGTGTGTCCGCTGAGCGTGTAATGCAGTTGGTAATTTGGCTTCAATCCCTTCTCCATCGCGAATGTTTCTGGCTCCTTTTGCAATGGCTCCTGTTTCATGAGTGCATCTTCGACATTGTTCTGGGTAAGCGGGTCGCTTAAATGTTGAGACTCGTCCATACAGACGCGACATATAGGCGGTCAGTCAACGCGCTGAACGCGCCAGTGCATTAGATAAGGTTTCCTTATACGCACACACATCTGCTCCTTCAAGGCTTTTTACCGACGACAACGACGACGAGCACCATGTCCGCCACATCAGAGTGGGCGACGCCCTCGACGCGGCCTGAGCTTATAGAAAATCTTGTCTCTGGCGTCGACCGTTACAATCCCTCAAATGTATCTATCCTCGAGGACTACCTGTACCACCAAATCCGAAGTAACGAGTACGACTGCCTCGCAAATTTAGCCATTTTGAAGCTGTGAGTGTTCGAACTAGATTGCGCTCAATAGATGGATTTTGACAAAAGACCCTTTTAGCTATCAGTTCAATCCAGCACTCTACAATCCCGACGTAGTCATCAATGTCCTCATAAAATCGTTAATCTCTTTGCCCTTCCCCGACTTCAATCTCTGCATCGCACTCCTCAGCGAACGTTCCAACGCTGCGAACCTTGATGAGCCCGATCCTCTTCCAGACCTCCTTCCGACTCTCAGGACTCTACACGACCTCCTTCTGCAATGCCGCTTTCCTGCATTCTGGGCGCTTTTTAAGTCTGATGAACTACAAAGCTTGCGCGATAACTATACCGTCGAGTGTGCTGGTTTCGAGGATAGCATTCGGGAAGTGGCAGTGAGGGCAGTGAAGGCGACCTTCAAGAAAATCAACGTAGAACGGTTGAGTTCGTACCTGGATCTTAGCGGTAAGCTTGTTAGTTAACTAGTTTTTTGTCTGACGGCTGAGTTCTTTCCGATTACGAAGGTGACGGATTGGTAGATTACGTCTCAAAACTAGGCTGGACGGTCGATGCGTCAGTGGTTTCAATACCGCCGAATCCTGACAATCAAATTGAGGCGACTGTTGTCCGCGAAAACATCCAGCTTCCTCGTAAGTTGTCGTCTTCTAGCCATGACCTGAGCTCCTTATTTATTCCTTTAAATTATAGAACTCTCCAAAATCATTTCTTACTCTGCGAAGGCATCTTAACCTTACTGTACTGTGTGCCATGCATTGACATGATGTATATCGTGTATTCTACTCTTTCTCGGGGGAAGAATTCGTCTAGAAAATGGTGGAAGCGCTGATCCCAGGACAACCCGTTACCTATAAGTATCAACTATCTAAGGGTATCGTCCCATCATCCTCTAGGCTGCAAACGCCGCTATCGTTCCCCATACCGCCATGATGGTCGCAACCGCCAGAAGTGCTGCGTCCCCCCACCCACACTTCTCCGCCAACACGATTTTTGCAGAGACTGGCCCAATCACACAAAGCATGAACGCAGAGAACGACCCAAGAAACGCCATCATCGAGCTGAACTCTGGGACGAGGATTGAAACAGCAACGGACAGACAAGCGAAAACTGTGCGTTCCACGAAAATGAGGATATCTTTGACGAGGCGAGGTCGTTTAGTCTGGCTCGTTGTCAGCGTTCCAGCAGGATCTTCATGAGCATGTAGCTGCGGAAAAGAATTTGCTTCCAGTCCAAAGATAATTTCCAACGTGATGTTGACCTTTGCAATTATTAGCACCACAGAAAAAATAATGTCCACATCTTTTACTCACTGGTCGAGTTGCAAGAGCAAACTTCGTCCTAGACGTAGTATGCATTAGAAAGTCATTCATTCATTCGTAATCGTGACCTAAAACTCACAGTGGCATAACCACCAAACTCCATACAGCAAGCTTGTTCAAAAACTCGTTGTAGCCCGGTGTATCTAGTAGATCCCTACTAACCTATATCATGACATGAGTGTTATAATACCCATATGAGACATAAACTTACCTCGTCGCTGACAGAGTTCCCGAACATTAGATATCCACATCCTCCGATGAAAGCGTAAATCACTGTTGCTGCGATCTGATGTCACAAAACTATGGTGAGTTAAATAAAAGCTTATAAGCGTAATAGTAGCCCACAAAAGCCCAGTCAATCATTTTATCGAATTGTGCGGGGTCGGCCATATCTCGAGCTAAGGATGGCAAGACAGCGTGCCCAGAGAACTAATCAAATTAGAACATGGAACGATTTACGTCGAGCAAAAAGAACACATACGCCGGCCATAAAGAGTCCAAACGCTATCCCCAGCTCGCCAAAGCCCGCGATGCCCATGCTAGTCTCGGCTGGGCTCCAGAGGCTTCCCGGGGCGTTTGACTTGGACAAGCCATCAATAAATAAAACTGAAATAATAAGCAACGTGGATAGGATCCCCAGAATGGAGGTATACGAAAGTACGGAAAGGGGACAGAATACAGAAGGTATAAGACTACACAATAGAAAGGAATGTCAGCTGATAGCAATATACATGGCGAACGGACATACATCACAAGGCCAATGATTTTGTATGTTTCCGTCGAATAGGTAGGTAATATGGAGTGTAAGGAGTCGCCGTACAGAGTGACCAATACAACACTACACAAAATGTAAGTTAACTTTAATAAATCAACAGCAAGGCGACATACCTGACAGCGAATAACTCCATGCAAAAGAGGAAGGAAGTGATGAACCGAGAGTGCTGCCCAAAGGCTTTATTACCTATATCCGCATAGGTGCGTATTTGAGGATCATCAACCATGATGTGTGCAAGGATTTTGGCACTAAATATGTTGTTTATTCAGAAGTTATATGGGACAAAGGGAATGTATAACATACGTATAACATGTGATCAATCCGTAGAAGATGATGAGGATTGTGCCTCCTATCCAGCCTGCATATGCAAACGCTAGGGGTTCTGACAGCATCCCGAATCCGAGCAAAATTGCTATTGAATTGAAAAGCTGCTCCAACACATTAAATCTGCTCATAGACGCATCGCCAACGGACAAACTCACCGTTTGACCAAACGTGCTCTTCCCTGACACGAGCTGCTTCTCGCTACGAGTGGACGCTGCCGACACCTTTCTCTTCAGACGAGCCTTCGGATCATGCGAGCTGAGCGAGAAGTGTCGTATAGAGCTGGAACTTTGCGCTTGTCCATCAAGCTCAAGCGCAGCATTTTGGCGAGAGTGGGGGAGCTGCAGAGAAACGGCTGACTTGGATGGTGCTTTGCGAAGAAGAGGTGTCTGCTCTGATGAGGTCGGACCCGTTGGACCCGACCAAGCTTGGGTAGGTGACCTTCCGATAACTGTCGGTCGTCCAATTCCCCACTGCCTACGAGGAGGAGCGAGTTGCTCCGAGGACTGAATTGCAGGGGTCTCTAGATCTTCGTCCCATTCCAGGTTGCTCAAGATCGGTGCTTCATCCTGGTCCTGCTGCCGAGGTGTCGTTAATTCCTCGTCTTCGGAGAACCGAAGCGCGTCTTCGTCGCTGTACTGCGCCTCCTCGTCGACGTTCTCCACACTCTCGTCTGTACCGACAGAAGACGCGACATTCTGCCCGGTGATAATGTATTGCGAACGCCGATACGAGGCAAGCACCTCGGTGACGCCGAGCGTGCTCGACCAGGACGAGGGCGCGAAACTTGAGCTGATAGGCGCGGCAGTCGGGTCGTGCGAGCCGGAGTTCATGGGCATGCTTATCGTAACACTTGCCGTAACACGGCGCGATGACAAGAAAAGGGAAGGGCAGATGGACTTGGTCGGAGTAAGTGCTGGGTTATCTTAAGAGTGTCCAGCGAGGTTTAACGAGCTCCATGAAATCGCGGAGCTCGGGCCTCGACGTTTCTTGCGAAGCGTTCCAGCACTTTCTTCCATAACATGTGCCTTTGTCGTCCTGGTCCTTTGCTACTCATTAAATGTAGTTGCTGTGTAGCTTCGTCGAATCAGCAAGTCTTTGGGAAAGAAACAACTTCTCTACCGCGGTCATCGAGACCGGGCGGGTCATGATGATCATGAGGTCAATAGAACGCGATTATACGTAGATACACTTTATGGAACAACATGCGACAGAAAAGACATTAGAATGAAGAAAATACAAATTTCAACTGTCCTAATGCTAAGCTTGTAAGAAGGGGAACGAAAGCAAAAGCCAAAAAGACTGGAATGGAAGAAACAAGTGTTAATTTACAGCTTTACGGTTCGTCCATAGCATGTAAGGCTCGCGCGAAATGTCAGAATTGGCATTCTTCCCCCGTTGGCTGCGTCTTGCCTCAGGAAGTTTTGCGTTCAAAGCAATATCCTGCAGGAAACGGTCTTCAATCATATGCTAAACCTTAAAAAAAATGGGTACTTACGGCTGTGCGCTTGCGAATCCCTGGCGCTAGGAGGTCCCACCATTTGGTCAGCGCGTTCTTCAATGCGAACTCGCGAACTCCTTTAGGATTTAGCCAAGCAATAAATTCCTCCAGCTAGCGTATGCCATAATCAGCAACGAAGGCAGAGCATTAATGAAAAGAAACATACTTCTTCAACTTCAGTGAATACTGCCCACTCGCCCATACCCAGCATCCCATCGTCACCTTCCTCCTCCCTCCGCCTCGTGACGATGTCTACTTCGTCGCCTTTTTTTCTATCCAAGATCTCCTGATCAAACTCGCTGGGTCCCTGGATGAATATGCGTCCAGCGCCATACTGCACTGCACCTCCACTACCCATAAGTGAAGACGTCCCGCATCCGTCAAACCACCAGATTCGATTGTAAAACCTGTCTTTCCCAATAGGCTTCAGCCTGATGACACCTAATGTCTTCCTGAAATCCCGCTCGATGCTCTCCAGGCGCCGCTCTAGTTTATTAACCTCTTCATCCAATCGGCGATGCTCTGCAAGCGCCTGCTTTTGCGATGCCAATTTTTGGCGAGCAAGTTCACGTTGTCTAGCCGCGGCCTGTCCTTGTTGAGCCTTCAGGCGCAAAGTCAATTGACGTTGAGATGAATTCCCCCGACGGCCAGAAGAACCCGCCTCGGAGGCATCCTCCGAAGGTGCAACACCCTCCGAGTCAACGTCGCTGGTCTCGTTAGGGGCTGGAGTATCTTGGGATTCGTCTCCTTTGTTTTCGCCCACGAGAGCCGTCATTTCTTCCAAACTGTTAAAGTCAGTAAACCTGCTTTCCACAAATGAGAAATTAGACTCACAATTGCTTTTTCTGTCTATTGACCTCTATCTTCTCTTTGCGCAGAGCTGTCAACTGCTCCTCGCAATGTTCCAAGTGGGCATGAACCGCTTTACTAGACACTGCCAGGTTGCACATGAATTGCAAAATGGCTATTCGATCTTTCAGAGGCAAAGCGTAGTAGCGTTCAGAAGGATACGAAATCACAGGTGCAGACCAAGGTGTCGGAGAAGACAATGGCGAAGAGCCAGGTGAGATTGGTTCGACGGGCGTGCTTGATACCTCGGACCACTCGAAGAGAAGTTTGCTAAGAATTGGCCGCAACCTTGGGAAGGATGATACGGTTGCGTGCTACAAACGAAGTAAAGAATTACGGATCAATGTGACCCGTTCAACCAAGCAGTAAAGAGAAAAACGTACATCTTTGAGACAACCGACGACAGCATCCTGCCATCCTAATCGACCATCTGCGTGCTTGAGCGGTACCCTCTCCCAGTTGTTGCCGACATCCGCCAAAGCCTCTGTAAGCATATCGATTGATGGCTCGTCCCCAGAATCTACATCCATTTCATTCTTCTGTAATTCAAGCAATGACAGCACAGCCGCGTGGCGAGTAAATGGTACCGTGCGCAGATTGTAAATCAGGACACTGTGAACCTCGGAAAGAAGACTGCAAGGAGTGTCGGAATGTGTGTGCCGCAGGGCATGCTCGAAATCGTCGAGAGTAAAAAAAGACAGATGAAGGGGCTGGCTGAACTCGACATATCATTACACCGATCTTAAATGCAAAAAAATAAAGACATACCCAAAGCAGATCAAAAAATTCCAAGCCGCCAGAAAGCTTTCAAATACGCCTTCCGTCTCATTGAAGGGAAGTTTCTCGGGACTTCTGCTTGGTACAGGTCTTAATAGCTTCATCCCCGCCCTTTTGTCGCGATCATTGAGTCGGACGTCTAGGTCCTCTGTCGGATAACGAACAGCTTTCTTCTTTTGCTTCGCCTTTTCCGCCGCCAAACGCTCTGCCTCTGCTCTAGCGGCCTGCTCAGCAGCCTGCTTCTCCGCTCTAGACCTTGCGATTGCGGCGGCCTTCTCCTCAGCTTCACGCTGGCGAGCAGCCAGTTCAACTGCTTTCGCGGCAGCTGTCGGAACAGTTAAAATGTAATCTTACAGTAAGTTAGCACAGCGTACCTTTAGCCTCCCGTTCCTTCTCCTTAATCATCTTCTTGGTTAACCTGCCTTCTCGCTCTGCTTGTGCTTCCTTCTCTTCCCAAACCTTCTTCCGTTTGTCAATTTCCCCTTTCCGAACCTTCTCTACTCCAGCTCTAATTTCCTCTGGCATGTCCGTCGGAACACCGAATCTTTGGGCAATAGCAGGCTTTACAGTCCACGGGGAAGCGAGCGAAGAGTCCCGATCTACGCATTCGCGCAGAAAACGGCGTAATAAAGATTTGGAAAATACGAGTCGATCACGACTGGTCAAACTCGTTAGAAGAATATTCACTTTAAAAAATAAGAACAGAGACGCACGACATAGCATTGCATTGCACCTCCATTAAGCTTCCCGCCCACTTGGCTCGTGACTCGACGTCTATCTGGCCGTTCAAGCCTTCTTTTCCCCTCTCCTTCATCCTGCCACTTTCTCGCCTACCGACGCTAGGTGCAAGTGGCTGCTGCTCGTTCTGCGGCCTTTCCTCTTCCAGAATCTGCACTTTGTAGAAGTATTTTGTAGGATCATCACGAGCAAGGCTCTCTTCAAGAGATAGATTCATGTCTCCGCCAACCACGTGTATGGGAGTGACAATGACAATTTCAGAGTCGGGAGCGGATGAGAGCGAAAGCAACGACAAGTCCGAAGAGTTAGAGTTGGAACGCTTGCGCTTCAGCGAAGGGGATGAAGCAGGCGGTGGCTTCGGAGGGTATATTTGCATAACGCGAGCGGCAAACTTGTCACCTTGTACATCAATAAAGACCTCTGCGAAACGTGAAAATAAGTCAAATGTTCGGGAAAATAGGTTCGTTTTCATTATGGGTACATACTTTCGCCTTCGAAGTATCTGTCCTTGAACCGATCGTGCACCGCTTCGACGAGATGGTCCAGTCTGCCCATAACCTCTGTGGTTGACAGAATACGGGTCAGACGCAAGAGGTATGATCAAGAAGTCGGCACACTCACGCCACTGGACGGACCTGAGGACCGCGGCTTTCAACGGTTCTGGAAAGCGGGAATGAAGAGTCCGTGCTTCCTGTTGTTCGCTATCCAAAGCCTGAAAATAATCCAAGCCGCTCTTGCCCGTGACTTCGCACTGGAATTGCTTGAGCTTGTAGAAGCTCATGCGAGCTGCATAAGCTCTGGCAGAGATAACGCGCGTCAGACACGTCGAATTGCATGTTGAGATGGCGACAAGGCACATACTCGTAAGTGTCAAAGATTTCGCCAGTCTGTGCGAGCAAGTAGACCTCTTTGTTCGCGTCATGTTCTGCAGCGTCGAGCAGCTCTGGAGAGGGTTCGGTAAGGAGGACATGTTTCCTTCTGCAGCTGGGCATGGGGAAGAGGGAAAGAGCAGTGGAGGAAGAGAGGGTGATGGTGACAGGAGATGGGAGGGGTATGTGGCGAATATATTCAGGTGAGATGCGAAGCCGCATTTTGGAGAGTTGGGCCTGTCTGTTTCCGGCAACGTTGGCCTGCTCGGGGCTGTTGTTGCGGCTCGGTTCTTATGTAATGTGCGGCGAAAACGCTAGCCTTCCGGCTGTTGCTTATTATAGAGTATTTATAAGCCGAAAGAGCCGGATGAGCCCCATATAGGGTTATATACCCTGAAGAGGCAGTCCGTTCCCATTGCGTATGCATGGTACATGGTATCTGCAACGCGTGCCTACAAGCGAACTTGAAGTTGAGTCTCCATTTCTTTTTTTCTTTTCCCTCCTTTCCTTTGCGCCCCTCCATCACGCTCGCCGTCTGGCGCTGTCCGTCGATGCTCCAGGCGAACCCCTCCGTCCTCACAGTCTCACCCCCTGAGTCTGGTTTTGCCCCGAGGCGCGAGTTTGTCCGCGAGAACCATGTCTCCTCCACGTTCGCGCTGCTCGCAATAGCTGGTGCTGGCCTCGTCCGTCTCTCCTCCTTCTCGCCTCAGCTAGTAGCCTCCCTCAGACACAACTTCGAGACGCATCAGACGCTCAGTGATATTCGTGAAGAGAAGAATCTCGACCTCGTCGAATTTAATCTCGACGGGAAACCATGGACACAAGCCAAGAGTGCCCGGTCCGAGAAGCTATTCGTCGAAATACTCGCCGAGATCTTCCAGAATGGCTACAGATTCGTCTCCACGATAGATTATGGCAGGGAACACGACGACCGTGTTTCTATCGCGTTCTCGAAATCCGTCTCTCTCCCATCTTTCGAAATAGCGCGCGTCCCATTCGCCTTGTCTTTTCCTTCTTCTACGGTCTTACGCGTCATAAATCCCCCTCTAAACTCGAGTCCGGCTATTTTGCAAGCAGCACGTTCAGCTTGGCCGCGGGGCGTGATTTCTGAGAGAAAGGTATCAGACAAGTGTTTTGAGTTCCGACTTAAAGGATACAAGTGTAAGTTGTACTCGAACTCTTCTTGACATCGTCAGGCTCATACTCGCAATCTCCTTATCAAGGGTTTCAGGAAGACACATTCTCGTCTGATTCCCTTCAGCTCATTCTTTCTTTGCTCAATGCCATGGACCGTCACGCGTTTAGTCTTCTTACATCGATATCTTTAAGCGGGAATCATTCGCGAGCAAAGGACTTGTGGATATTTTCTGGTCTTCCCCAGGAGTCCTCTTCAGATACTGGCTCAAATGGCGAACTTTCACGCAGTTTATCGCCAACTGGAAGTAAGAACGCACTCTTTTCTGTTCCGACGTCCTCTTCGTTAGGTGCGAACAATCCAGCAGACACACTCCATGCCAGAAGCGGATCATTGCAAGGGCCTTCGCCGGTGTCCTCGTCTTTGGCGACACACGCGCGTTCTGCTACATACCCGAATGCTTCGCCTCTTGCCAGGTCGAATTCTGCTGTGCTACGCAAAAAAGGCACGCCGGGGCCTGTCGGTGCATTGCCTTCGGCTCAGTATACGTATAGTCGTACATCGGAGGAGGAATTTCCGATGTGGCGCAATAATCTGTCTGCCATTGACAGCGTGGACATGACAGGAGTAGGCAGTCCAAACCAACGTAATTTTATCACAGCCAGAATTAATAATGGTGTTCGATCGCCCTCTCCTCGAAGTCTTCCCCGCACCTCGATGGAGAAGACTAGCCTTGTACACAATGAACCAAATACTGATAACCATTTACCATACGAGACTGGCGGCAGGGTCAAGAGTGGCGATCTCTTCTACGAAACTGGACATTATCTCGAGCAATCCGCTGCCCGGACTTCATCTCCAGAAGAAGGGATAGTGAATGAGCGCCGACCGCCAATCTACTCTGCCGATACTCCCTCTGGTGATTACAATTCGGATTCTCATGATTCGTCGCGCCAGCTCACTCCGCGTGACACTGCCGAGCCCCCAGACGATGTTCCGCAAAGCGTGTACGACCGCATACAATCGCAAGCGCAGTCAGACTCCCTAACTCCTATTCTCAGTCCAAATGCGTTTAGGGACTCTGCGTTTTCGAGCGCGACGAATCGTTCATATGAAATACCCATAGCGTGGACAGGTGCATCCGACAGTGAGAAAGGGAGGCATCCTGGACGGCCTATGGAGCACGACGCTTCTCCAGAGACGGACGAAGAATATGCTAGAGAGTGGGAGAACGGCTCAGAAAAGGCACCGCGCTCGAACCAGCGTCTTTCAGCGTCGAACAAGTTTCCTGGTGCTTGGCAGCCGACGCCGATCGCCGAGACGCCAGAGGAGCACGGCGAACTCTCACCGACGTCGACGGTGGGGATGCGCGAAGTTGCGCGGGAGCGGACGCCTGAACGGAAAGAGGTCGATGCGGAGCGTGTCGCGTCGCCAGAGTTGTCCAATACTCCGGGCGCGACGCGCAAAAGTGAAGTTGCCCTGTATGGCATGGTATCCGGCCAAACCGCAAACGGAAATGCATCGTCTGAGCAAGAGAAGCGCAGTTCTGACAGGGCGCCCTTTCCTCCGTCAAATTCGGGTGGGTGGGTGCTTGTGAATGTCGCGGATAACGTATCAGAGCAGGGTACGAGTTCTAAGGACGAAACCACGAAATCTGATTCAAGCCGTAAAGCCAGCTCGGACAGGCGTGGAAAGAGTTCGTCGCCGTCGAAGGCGTCGATGTCACCTATCACGAAAGCTATTGCAGCTGAAGACGCCGCAGCCCTTGCATCAAATCAGTCACAATCGACTTCGGCACTTAAACGTTTCTTTTCCGA
>JAJOHG010000212.1:0-44694 GCA_021029095.1 Phellopilus nigrolimitatus
TAGCAAGTCGTCGGGAAGCACTACATATTTATGCTTTGAGTCAGACTATCTTACCACGTTGATTGCAATCAAAGACCAACCGGGATTCGCCATAAATGCGTCTTCCTGACGAGCTTCATCTGCTTCTTGCAACCCTTCTACGAGCTTCGCGTACTCATCTTGTAGGCGTGAGGCGTCCGTTATCTTTATTCTGCCAATTTTAAATCAAAAGAAGGAAAGAGTGGGTGAGTCTCCCGTTTACGTACTCTTCGATTTTGTCTCCCAATTTTGTTACGCTTCTCCCGGCAGAGTCTAACATAGGCCGTGTCAGATCGATACTCAGCGATTCAATACATACGTTATCTGCGACAGCTCAGAGTAAGTAATCCGTTGAATTACGAGCCAAAACACCGATATTGTGAGCTTCATCGAAGACAACAATGGCATCTTTCGAGATGTCCTTCGAAACTTGCTCAGCGACTTTAGGGTCAAGAAGATAGTGGAAGGAGTAGATAATGATGTCGACAAAAGGCATCTGAGTAGGAATTGTCGGAGTATTTTCTTCAGTATTCATTTAGCTCCTCACCATTCTGCGGATAGTGAAATACGGGCAGACGCCCTTGTCGCGGCCATACTGCAGCACGTCAGCAAGTGTATGGATTCCGGGAGGGATGAGGTTGCCTGGCTCGAGAAGCCCAAGTTCCTAACGGCACAATTCGCTTGAGCTTATGTTTGCTTGCTTTAATCGGCGGATTTACCCACATCATGGAACGAACATGTTGGCACAGATTCCGGGTTCTTTTGAGCCTTTTCCATCGTCGCAGCAGAGGTAAGATCACGACAGCGCGCATCGACAACGGTGCCCTTCTTCTCTTTCGAAACCTACCGTCGTCGGCTATTAGTAACGCAATGACAACCTCAGACCAAGAAAACAAGCCAATATAGCATGTTTCAGAGTGAAAAGTTAATCACGTACTTCAGGGTGTAAACAAAGATTCTTTCGACTTGTCAGTCCCAGGCCAGTAAAGCTCTTTTCTTTCTCTTTCTCCTCTGCTGTCTCAGCGTTTTGTATCCGGTATTCCATGAGCCGTTTGAGCTCAGCAAGGGCCTTCTCGATCTCGGGAACCGTACGAGAGCAATATATAAGCTTTCTCTTCGTCGGATAGAACTATGTTTTGATAGTTCATAAGCAGTCGCATGACTCAAGAAAACCAGTGAATACGCACTTGTTGGTATGATACAATCAGCGATAACAGCGACACTGTCTTGCCAGTCCCCGACGGCATCTCAAGCACACAATGCCCCTAGCCAGCCACGCAGGCCTTATTAGATTTCACAACAGGAAAGTATAAAATTACAGAAATCCGCGTACTGTGGCATCAAGTGTGCGCTTGAGGTCGCACATGTACTGGTATTGCTCTGGAAAACAACCATGGACATTCAAAAACACCTGGACAAGCGACTGGATATACCTGGATAGATTCGGTCATAAGGGAAGACTATCTTTAAGGGAGGAAGGCCATCAGAATCTCTCACTCTATGACACTCAATAGCACGCACCGGTAAATCGTCAATAAGAAACTTCATGGAAGTCACAAGAGAGAGGCGTCGACGCGAACATCACGAGAAACGCGTCTAATTTAGCTTACGTACACGCGTTGCCGAAATTACGTTGTGGTTCCTGGCCATGCGCTAATTATATGGCTGGTCGTAACGTCCACAATCCAGGTCCAGGAGGCCTCTTAATTATTCACTGTAGGCAAAAAGCTTCCGAGTTGAGTGCCCATATGGTATTTCATGGTGATACTTCAGACAATGGAATTTTCAACTGTTGCTGTTGAGCCTCTTCGAATTGACATCTACTAGGTCCTCCGAGGTCATAATTTGAAACTTCGCCTGTACTATCCTGGAGTGGCTGAGACTGTCAGGGAAACTGCAATCTATTCCTGGGTATCATCTGCAGAATCTGGTGCTTATGTTCCCACCGATTTCTAATCGTGATCAAGCCGCCGGTCAAGATTAGCGACTGCTACTGTACCTGCGTTACAAGCCGACGTAGCCTGGGAAAGTCTCGCTTCGGGAGACATTCCTGTCTTTGCACTGGGTATTGATAAACCAGGCGCATTTACGCCCCCAGGGGCATTTCTGCCCTCCTGTCATCGCACATCGGCACCAGACATATATCTGCTCTCCACGTCTGACGAAAGAAATGTCTCATGGAGAAAACAGACGCGACACGGGCCTAAAGGTCGCCGTCGTAGGTGGGGGCATGTGCGGGCTAGTGGTTGCCATCGGGCTCCGGAAAGCCGGGGTCGAAGTCGACATTTATGAGGCTGCTGTGAGCAGGTGTAGACGCGCTTCTTCCACTAACCTACAATAATCTCGATCATTTCCTGATAAGTCGAAATTTGGGGAGATCGGCGCTGGAGTCGGTCTTGGTGTGTCCATAGCTACGCTCGGCAAAATCATAATTGAATTATTCCGTTCGTCAAATGCAGGTCCGAATGCCATTCGCGTCCTCCACGACCTTGAAATACTGGACGAAATACTGGCTAGGGTCAGTCCAGGCGAGCTTGCCCCCCGCCCATTCCTCTTCCTGTCCGGTCTCGACGGGCACGAGACAGTTTTCGACGTATGTTTCATAACAGATGGCTCGTTACCTAGAAAAATAACGTAGGCTGACTGTTTCAGTACCCCACACCTCCCGAGGACGCAGGTTTAGGTATACACAGGTTTGTATCGTTGTTCGTACTCATGTACCCGTGGATAATGGTACCCCCAAAAACTTGGGTTGCAGAGCAACGTTTCTCGACGCGCTCGTGCACCTTGTCGACCCCGACAAAACACACTTCAATAAGCGCTGTATTAGTCTGCGCGCCCCGTTGTCTCCATCGGCACCGATGAAAATCAATTTTGCGGACGGTTCAAGCGCGGAGGCCGACGTCGTCCTCGGTGGGGACGGTATCAAATCCGCCGTACGCGCATTCGTTGCAGACGAGAACGTGGATTCGACAAACGGCTCGCAGCTCGGCAGGGTGGCATTTACCAATACATATGCGTATCGCGCGCTGGTTCCGACAGAGGAAGTGGAGAAACTCGGCATCAAGTCGAACTTGCGCAGTCGTCCACATTGCTTTTGCGGACCTGGGAAGGTGTCGTGTTAATCTAGCCACTGGGTGATGGACCGATAGCTGACTTTTGACAGCATATCATCACATTTCCCATCAAGAACACGACAATAGTAAGCAATCTCTGTTCTCAGAGAGTCTACTGATTACATATATCCGGCAGGTTAATGTCGTTGCCTTCACCTGCGATCGCAGCATTCCTTGGGGTGCGCGTCCCTTGCCTCCGGGGACGCCCTGGGTCACCCAACGTACGCCAGGGGAACTCAGTGCAGAGTATGCCGGGTGGGGAGCCGATGTCACGCGCCTTCTAAGCTGCATAGGAAACCTGGGAGCGCCTAGTGTCTGGGCAATCCATGCTGTAGATCCGCTGCTCCAGACATATGTGCGCGGGCGTGCGGCGGTGCTGGGGGACGCAGCGCACGGAACGTTGCCGCATCTCGGTGCGGGAGCCGGCCAGGCGCTCGAGGACGCGCTTGTGCTTGTGCGGTTGCTCACACATCCGAATACAAGCCCGGGTAACGTCGAGGTATATGGCCTCTTGATCAAAATTGCAGTTATACTTATCATGCATTTTGTCTCAAAACAGAGCGTTCTGAAAGCATACGACCTCGTCCGTCTGCCGCGCGCAAACATGGTGCTCGCTGAGAGCACGCGGGCTGGCGAGGTTTACGAAGGCTACGGGCCGAGCGGGCCCAGTTCTGCCGGGATGCGTGCGGATCTGGAGAACAGGTGGGACAAGGTATGGCACCATGACCTGGGTGCGGACGTAGATAGGGCTGTGAATTGGCTCGTGGAGAAGGGTATCTTTTCTGGTCTTAAGGTGTCCATTTAGACGTGTCTGCTAGGCTCTAAAACACTGCAGGTTAGAGACCAAAACGTCAATAAGCATAATTATAAGGAACTTGGAGAGACACATGTATCTCAGAGGTCTCCAAAATCTGAGGCTAAGATCGACGAAGGTGTAATAAGAATAAAAGCACCAGTCTCAATAGTTTGAGCATAGCTTGGCCGTGGACTCATAAGAGGTTCAGTCTGACGTCCAATGCTCTGTTAATGTTATTTACAGACTTAGGCAGGCGAATCTTTCGGGCAGGCGATGGGAAGAACAGCCCGGCGAATGATGCTTGAGGAATTGGTGAATTTCTGCTGAATGGATTTATTGTCCGCTCGGCGCTTGCCGTAAATTTCGCCGCGTCTGTACGCAGCCACATTCATACCGACCTCAAAGATCCCCTTATGAGCTGCGTGTAACCGTGCCTGCTACTCTGTGCAGACTGTCATGGTCCTATGAACACCCGAAGAGCAGAACCTCCCGATCGATCTGACGAAGACCTCACGTGCAACGCCCGATTTTATCGCACTGTACTCCCGAGAGTGATGATCACAGACAAGGGCGGCAAAGAACTCTCCATTCGTGACTCTACTCAAATTCATCTTCAACTATCGAAGGGAGAGAAGAAGGTTAAGCCGCGTACGTCGCTAAACTGCCCCTAATTATTCCCATCGGTAAGCACACTATGAAAGCATCAAGGGTGGTACCGCTTGGAAAGCATATTCGAAACGCGCTGAAGAGATATTAAAACTAGGGTCGGGAGATGTGGATTGCGTGGCTTCGCTTTGTCACAGTATCACTGTAGCCCGACTTCGAACTGTATG
Source organism: Phellopilus nigrolimitatus (assembly GCA_021029095.1). NCBI lineage: Eukaryota > Fungi > Basidiomycota > Agaricomycetes > Hymenochaetales > Hymenochaetaceae > Phellopilus > Phellopilus nigrolimitatus. The sequence goes on from JAJOHG010000212.1 coordinate 4,764, forward strand.
ATTAAACCAAAAGGTACTTCTCGCTTGCTTCTCGCTATTGAGACCCGAAATAAAATCGCGACTGACCAATTGACATTTACTAATAGCCTGAATAAAGCTTTCGACACGATCGGATGCAACGACGCAACTGCTTGGAAACTCTGACTTAGACTCGAGCTTTGTCCGGTTTAGCTGTCTCTAATCAGCGCCCAAGAGTCAGATCAGTAACTGGTACTCTCACTGCTATAAATCCACTCAATGAACTTGATCACGTCTTATCCTCGCGCTATCATATAAGAGTCGACGTATACCTCCGCTCTGCATTCTTCCAAAGACATGTCTTCTGGAGAAGCTAATAGAGTTAGCAAGGACCTGAAGGTCGCCGTGGTCGGCGGAGGCATGTGCGGGCTGGCGGTCGCCATCGGGCTCCAGAAAGCCGGTGTCGACGTCGATATCTACGAAGCTGCTGTAAGTAATCACGGGCACTACGGACGCGCGTCTCCCAGTGCTCATATCATCGATTATCTTTCTGATTACTTTCCCCAGTCGAAATTTGGCGAGATCGGTGCTGGTGTCGGTCTTGGTAGGTCAGGCAATTACATTAGTTCGTCGAAGTTCTCATCGTGTGCAGGACCAAATGCCATCCGTGTTCTCCGCGAGCTCGGGGTATGGGACGATGTCTTATCTCGGGTCGAACCAGGGGAGTTTATTCCTCGCCCGTTCCTTTTCCTGTCCGGTTTCGACGACCACGAGATCATATACGACGTATGTTTACGAAATCGCATCATACATCCGAGACACATGTGTAAACCGACCATTTAGTATCCATTGGCTCAGGAAGATGCAACGCTAAGCATCCACAGGTTCATATCCGCCCTCTTCCTAATTTATAATAAATAATGCCAACTCGGGACTAACCGTGCCTTTGCAAACCTGATTGCAGGGCGGTCTTCCTTGACGCGCTCGTGCACCTCGTCGACACCGCTAAGACGCATTTTAACAAGCGCTGCATCGGCCTGCACGCCCCTACGTCGCCCTCCGAATCGGCGCAGATGCAGATCGAGTTCGCAGACGGATCGCGCGCGCAGGCGGACGTCATCCTCGGCGCAGACGGCATCAAGTCCGCCGTGCGCACATTTGTGCTCGGCGCGGATGCGGCGCAGGCGGCGTGCAAGTACACCAACACGTATGCATACCGCGCTCTCGTCCCGACCGAGAAAGTGGAGAACGCTGGGATCAAATCGAAACTGAGTAGCCGGCTGCATTGTTTCTGCGGACTCGGGAAGGTGTTGTGTCGTTCTACCTCTTGCTTAAGTATTTCCTGTGCATAAATGACTGACTCCCGACAGCATATCATCACGCTTCCTATCAAGAACGGGACGATCGTACGCAGGCCCTATGTCCTTGGAATTTCATCATTTACATATATGTATACTCCAGATCAACGTCGTCGCCTTCGACCACGATCACTCCATCCCCTGGGGCGCGCGGCCCCTACCCCCAGGAACGCCGTGGGTGACCCAACGCACGCCCGAGGAGCTCAACGCGGAGTACGCCGGGTGGGGACCCGATGTCACGCGCCTGCTGGGCTGCATAGGAAGCCTGGGAGCGCCCAGCGTCTGGTCCATCCACGCGGTAGACCCGCCGCTCCAGACGTACGTACGCGGGCGCGTGGCGCTCCTCGGAGACGCAGCACACGCTATGCTGCCGCATCTCGGCGCGGGCACCGGCCAGGCACTCGAGGACGCACTCGTGCTCGTGCGGCTGCTCGCGCACCCGAAGACGAATTTAAAGAACGTCGAGGTGAGGTTTACCTTCCGACGAAAGCGGGCTGTAAGATTGACATTACCCTTTTTGATTCAGAGCGTCCTGCAAGCATACGACCTCGTCCGTCTCCCTCGCGCAAACATGGTGTCTGCCGCGAGCACGGATGCGGGGAAAGTGTACGAAGGCTTCGGGCCGAGCAGGCCCAGTTCTGCCGGGATGCGCGCGGATCTGGAGAACAGGTGGGACAAGGTATGGAACCACGACCTGAATGCGGACGTGGATAGGGCTGTCAATTGGCTTGTGGAGAAAGGAGTCTTTTCTGGTCTCTAAGCTCTGAAGCGCGTCGATCATGTTGTCGATCCCGTCGATCTCCACATACGTCAATATCGAAATATATAAATTCATCTTCCGTTTCGGACGAGGACAATTTCATTGGGTCACGGTCTATAGCATTGGTTATTGCTTGTTATACATGCCGTAGAACCTACGTATACACACGAGTATGGTACACTTTGATCACACGGCACAGGTTCATGTCTTCTAGCCGTAGAACTTGAGCAAATCGTTCACATCGTCTTTGCTTCCTAAGAACACGGGACATCTCTCGTGGATCGAGGTTGGGACGATATCGAGGATGCGGCCCGTGCCGGTCGTCGCGACGCCGCCCGCCTGCTCCGTGAGGAACGCCATCGGGAATGCCTCGTACAGCAGACGCAGCTTCCCGCTCTTGCTCTTCTTGTCATCCGGGTATCCGAAGATGCCGCCGTACAGTAGCGTGCGGTGCACGTCGGCGACCATCGATCCGATGTAGCGTGCGCTATACGGCGCCTTGCCATTTTTCGGATACTTGATCGAGTTGAGGTAGTTAACGACGGGCTGGTTGAAAAATGACGAATTTCCCTCGTTGAAGGAGTATATCTTCCCGCGCGAAGGAATTTGGATCTGTAATAATCCAAAGATCAGCCAGGATAGAGGCTGGTATTGCCAAAAGTAAGACACGCACATCAGGGTGAGTGAGGATGAATTCGCCGAGAGCGGTATCGAGCGTGTAGCCATTAACGCCGTTGCCTGTTGAAAAGACCAGATTGCACGATGATCCGTACCTAGAGGCTGGTTATATGCGTCTCGTTCGCACGCACGTAGACAAAAACATACATAGTGTACCCAGCCGCAACCATCTCCTTCCCTGGTCGTAGGACATCGGACACATCGCCACCGTTCTTCTCCGATGCCTTCCGAGAGCAATCGGTTTTAACATATGAAAGACCAACCAGCGCAATAAAACACGAGACACTCACGACTTTGTAGATGCCGAAGATCGTCCCGATGTTAACACCGGCGTCGATGTTGCTCGAGCCGTCGAGCGGGTCGAAGACGACACAGTAGCGGCCCCGGAACCGCTCGTCGATGATGATCGCGTCATCGAGCTCCTCGGAGACGAGCACGGCGGTCTTGCGGGATGCGCGCAGCGCGTTGACCATGATGTCATTCGAGAGCACGTCGAGCTTCTTCTGCTCCTCGCCCTGCACGTTCGTCTCGCCCGCAAGGCCGATGCTGTCCGCGCGCGGTGTGAGCAGAGTTCGGATTTTTCGCGATGAGACGCAGACGGGACTCACAGGTTGATGAGGCGGGCCTTGCGGACATTGGTCGCGATGAACTTGGAGGTCGTTTGGATGGCATTGAGAAGGAGAGTGAGGTCGCCCGTCGCCGCGGCGCCGAGCCGCAGCTGGTCCCCAAGGATGTGTCTGTTCACGAATTCCCGATCGCCAAATCAATGTCGTGCACCCTTGGAGACTGCATGTATGCGCACTCACCGGGTGAGAGTGATGATATCGGTGTTCGGAGCTTCTTCGGCCATGGCGTGAACGTCGTAGAGGGTGCTGTCGTCGTTGAGGTCGATGCGGAGCGTACAGGAAGGAGAAAAAAAGGAGGAGTGTGGGGACGGAGGAGAGTAAGAGCAAGATATTATAAAGGCCTCTCCGAAGCTCTGGGGCTAAGCTCCGGACAGGGTCGGAACGTCACGCATCGTCATCCCCTTCCGTTTGCGGAGCTCCCTTCCTCACGGCACGTGACCTGCTGACTAGAGCGCGTCCGCGACGCGTTTTCTTACGATTCCTTTACAAAATTCTCGAAAATACATGCAAGCTGCCACTGTAATATACACCTGAATGACTACCGAATCATCTTTTTCTCTTGAGCTCAGCAGAGACAGCGCCAGACCGAAACCTGTCCTGCCTACGCTCTCGCAGCGGCACCGGGAAGTCCTCTTCGTCGTCCTCCGTCGGCGTCATCAGAGGAGGAATGGTGGGCTGCTCGTCGCGGATGTCGCTCACGTTCGGACCCCGCATCTCCGTTTCCACCTCTGCCTCCGCCTCCCCGTCCCCTCCATCATCACCGCTTTCTTCATCCTCGCCGTCTTCCTCTTCGTCATCGTACCTGGACGCCTCCACCTGCGCCTGTGCAATCGCGGCCGCAATCTCGGCGCTGATCGCCGCGACGCGCGCATCGAGCGGCTCGTCCGTGGGCGCAGGCCTGTAGCTTGGTGACCCTTCCGGTGCAGGCCCCGCACCCGCGTGGCCGATCAGCGAGGTCAGCGCGCGCACCGACTCCTCTAGTTCCGGGTCCTCCTCATCTTCCTCCTCTCCGCCATCTGTCTTTCGTTTCTTCGGCTTGAAGTTGTACCGTCTGCAATAAACAATGAAACGAGAAATCGTGAGAAATGGAATTCCATGCCTGTAAGATATTGATGTGAGAGAAACGGAAAACGGGCACGCACATATTCGGATCGGGCTCCCACGTCGGGTCGTGCGTGTGCATGTGGGCGGTCAGCGTCGTCCGCCTCGTGAACGTCTTGTCGCACTCCGGCGCTTCACACTTGTACGGCCGCTTCCCGGTGTGCACGCGCCGGTGCCGCGCGAGGCTGCTCGAGTCACTGAACGTCTTCCCGCAGTACGGATACTCGCATACATGCGGCTTCTCGCCCGTATGCACGCGCAGATGCACGTGGAGGGCCGAGCGCTGAGGGGTAAAAAAACAGCATGTTAAATACTTTAGCACATATATTCGAGGAACCTAGGAAGAAAGAAAAGATGCATACTTGAATAAACGATTTCCCGCACCCCGCGTGCGGACATGGGAATGGTCGCTCGCCCGTGTGGATGCGCGCGTGCCGCGACATGTCGCTCCGCCGCCCGAACGTTTTTGGGCAGGAGTCGCACACGAACGGCCCCGCGCGCTGCCTGAACCGCCGCGCGCCCTTCTTCACCTCGCGCGGCGCCTCCGGGCTCGCCGGAACAGACGGCACAGACGGCGCGTCGCCGTAGTACGGCTGCTCGTCCGTCGGCGGGGGCACCGCATAGTACGGGATCACGTTCAGCGGCGCGGGCGGCACGGGGGAGGCCCACGCCGGCGGCGCGTTCACGCCTATGGATGATTCTATCGCCTGAGACTGCTCGAGCTGCGCGGTGAGGTGTGCGAGGAAGTCTGAGAGGTCGGGCCCGCCCTCCGAGCCGTCTCCATGATCACCGCCCTCGCCGCTGCTTCCTGGTATGCCGGGCGCATCCAGGTCTGCAGTGAGCTCGTGGAACGCTGGCGCGCGCTTCGTCGGGCCTGCCTCTCCCGTTTCCGAACCCTGAGACTGCGTTTGCATCTGCTGGGCGGCCTGCAGCACCGCTGCGAGGCCCGTTAGATAGGAAATGTCGGGGTGCGGTTGCATCTGTGTGGGTGTAGCCCCAGCACCTGTTTCCACCGTAGAGTCTAAGACACGTGTCCCCGTGCTGCTGGAGGCGTCAGCGCCGTCGCCTGTCGACGAGGACGCGGTGAAGCGTGTCTGATCGAGAAGCGCGGCGAGCTCGCGCTCGAGCATTTCGATGGTGAACTGGGGCGCGTCGTCGTCGTGCGCCTGATGTTCGGGATCGCGTTCGCGCCCGTTTCCGCGGTCGTTCTCAATTTGCGGGTCGATTGGGAGCTCGTTTCCACGGCGTTCATGCTCCTGTCTGCGCCTGTCCGCACACTCCAGCTCCGCGGGCGCGATATCATGGTCGGGCCCCGAGAGGTCGAGGTAGTCGTCCATTTGCAACCTGGTCCCGCGCTTTTCGATCCATAGCGTCCGATGGGAGGATGGCGCGGGCGTAGAGATGCATGCAGCGAAGGAGGCGTCGTGGTAGCCGAGGCGGTTGAGGGGTGTGCGCACAGACCATGGTCAGTGCGCGATCAGGGGTATCTGAGCCCTGCTTACCTGTTGGTTTACTTCCTCTGCTTCTCCAGTTTTCTGGTCCCTTCGGTCTTCGTTGGCGCGCTGTCGTCTGCTGCTGTGCGTCTGCCTGAACGTGGAGCTCGCTGCGCGACACGCAGAGGGGAGTCGAGTCAAGGGCGCTGAGGGAATAATGGGAGTGTGGGACTTGCCGAACGCTGGATCAGCCAAGCGACTCAAGCCTTCTGCTCTGCTAGAAACTCAAAGGGACGTCTGATCTTAAGTGCCACCTATTGGGAACAATAACTGCAGATTTTGGCGGGATGTATTGTCGGTGTGCCGCTGAGTCTGCATTCCTATTATCATGAACTAGGGACTACCATGGCGACAGCCTTTCTTCTGGCTACTGAACTGCTGAACTGCTGAACTGCTGAACTGCTGAACAGATAAGGGCTATGCGCAGACGCGAAACCTCAGCACAGCGTGAGGACGTGTGCTTGCAGCCACCAAATGAGACGAAAAGCGCGCTATGCTGCAACGCATTTTGATCGCACGTCGAACCGCCTCATTCTCCCCACCGGATAGACTGCGAGTACGGAAATGATTTGGAAGATATGGTGTTCCGCCCCATGAATTTTCACGTTATCGTTTGAATGAGCGAGTGTCACTGGAGGGCGGAGAGCTCGATGTCGCTTGAATGCGTAACTCGAGTATGCAACTTGTATGTAACTTGAAGCTTGGGAGAGCTCTACATGTACATACATATGTACTTGTATTTAGTATGTAGAACTTCTTTCAGTATACACTTCTGGTTGTCAAAAAACATGTGCATGTGTGTATTTTCTAAAATCCCTTTGCGCAGCAGCGTATGGCTAAGCGAGGGCGATTGGCGAAGTAGGATAGTCGGCCGCGCGCTCAGACAAGTTTCGTTCCTAACTAGCGACCACATCGACGGCGACAACATCAATACTCTCACACTGGAGTTTACACTCCAAACTCGTTCCTTTCGCCGGTCTACACCACTTGACGGCGACGAACGAGCTGGGCAGGCTCGGAGGACACGATGAGCAGCTACACGATCAAGAGCAGCAAGTTCGACCTCACGCCCAAACGCCACCATGGCTACTCCGTCGTGCTCTTCATCCTCGGCACGCTCTTCCCCCCGCTCGGTGAGTCTCGCCGCACGCGAAGACGGGAATCATTTTGCTGACTGCTGATTGTGGCACCTTTGGCTTGCTTACGGCTTGTGCGCGATATGAGTAGCTGTTGCTGCGCGTTTCGGCATCGGAGGTGACTTCTGGCTGAACCTCTTACTGACGATTTGTGGATATATCCCTGGTGAGCAGCGTGCGGTTGATTCACTGGACAAGCGTCAGGCGATCTGACTATCATGTTTCTGCAGGACATGGCCACAACTTCTACATCCAGGTACGACCCATTCGTATCCTTCCATCTCCCTCATTCACAGCAAGCTGCTCACGGCAACACGCCATCTTTATTTCCAGAACATCCGCAGCAACAAGAACAACCGGCGGACGCCCAAATGGGCACAGCGCTACGGGCTCGTCGACACCAGCGAGATCGAGCGCAAGAAAAAGAAGTCGCAGTGGGCCTCGCGCTACAACGACCGCCTCCCGCACTCGACGCTCGACGACCAGCCGTTCGAAGAAGGCGAGGTCTCGCGCTCCAACGGTGGTCGCCCGGAGTCCGTCCTCGGCGACCCGGACGCGCGTCCCACCGCGCGGGGCGATCAGCAGGGCCAATACTGGAACGCGGAGGAGGAGCGGTATTATGGTCAGAAAACGAACGGGAATGGCGGCGCCGGTGGCAGCCGCTCGACGGGCTCGCTCGACTCGGGCGGCGGCAGCTCCGCGCGCTGGCACTACCCCGCAAACTTCGAGGACAGCCTCCCGCCCCCGCCGGACGGCTCGGGCGCGGGCTTGGGCGCCGGGGGGAAGAAAAAGAAGAAGGGGAAGAAGGACCGCTGGGCGCGCACGGAGGACGCGTACTCGTTGCCGCAGGAGGAGCGGCCGAAGAAGCGCAAGTCGAAGAAGACGAAGACGCGCTCGACGGTGGGCGGCGGCGACGCGGACTCGATCGACCGCCGCAGCGACGCTACCTCGCACGACGACTCGGGCTTCCCCGAGGACCCCGAGGGTGGGCTGTACGGCGACAGATACAGGCGCGAGCCTCCGTCGGACGCACCGCCCGTGGCGTCGGATGGGAGGCAACGCGACGAGCTGGATCACGAGTTTTGATGGGGTCAAGATGCAGAAGTTGTTTCGAGAGATGTTAATCAGTTGGAAGAGGGATTCTTGCATGCAAAATGTTATTTCTTTGAGTCTCATTGTACCAGTGCATATTCTTTCTTTCTTTTTATTTTGTTTTCGTCGTCGTTCGACGTTGTTCGGCAGTGCCGCTGCCGATCACAGCCAATGATAGCGGGCGTCTAATTTACCGCATGCGCGATCAGCTAGGTTGTTCCATACGAATGCTCGAAAGCGCGACTTGCTTCCCAGATTGCGATCATGTTCGTCTCAACGGTGTCCACGAAAGAGAAGTCCCGCTATCGAGCTGGCGGTCGTATTTATACCATCTTGTTCTCTCGGGTTATCCATAGCCTGTGCTGAGCGACCGTTCTCACCGACCCCAGCGGGTACTACCTGCTTCTGCACACTGAGCTCGCCATGCGCTCTTCCCGTCTCTGGTCTTTGCTGCTCGTAGCGTGCACGCGCGTCGCACACGCTGCCGTCCTCGTCGACTTCCAGGTTGCGCAGCCCCCGCCGCTCCCGGAGGACGTGACGCAGTGCACACAAGTGCTCATCCAGTGCGTATGCTCTTAGTCTGCGGGGTTTTCACGACCCTAATTACTGCACCTCGTTTCATTTCGTTAGGCATACGTTTGGGAACTCGTTTGGCACGTAAGCGCCCTCCTTTCACGGCGCGTGATTTCTCTGGATAACGAACGGCGAGCTAGCCCTGCGATAGCGAACTTCACGTACGTGTACGTCCATAAATTCGGCTTCTTATATGGAAGTGCTTATACAAAGTCGGTTTCCTGAAGACCCCCGACGGATTGTGGAGAAGTGGGCTCCTGGGTGGGAATCAGTCTCAATCTTACAGTCACGTCGAACGGAGTGCGTGCGCTTCACTTGCACAGCAAGAAACAGAAAAAAGATCTGACCAAAACAAATATAATTATAGACCCAATTCGACAGACTTGGTATATTCACGTTTCAAAATACCGAAAGTACGTCGTCGTAAAAGACGTCTAAGTTCGCATTCTAAATTTTTACAACTCGACAGTATGGCGGACATCTACCCCGGAACCTACGGGCGGCGACGGTATCATCTGGACGTACCTCAAGGACGTGACGCGCTACATTCCTCTCTTCTCAAAGCCCGGCGAGTTTATATTCGAGCTCGATAACCTGCTGGAGACCGGTTTGGATGGACAATATGCGTGTAGGTGGCTAGTCTGTCACGCGGGGAAGGATTGGGTAACTGAGCTTCGCTACTTACTACAAATAGCTACTGTGTCGGCGACTTTCTTTGCGTCGTCCGCAGCCCATCCTGCTGCAAAGAAGGCGGATCTTATCATACCTATCTCCGCGCAGTCGGGATCCAGCTCGGACGACGACGCGCCTTCCGTGCCGCCAGCTATCTCAGTGAGGATACCTTTTTTTTTCTCTTTTCTTTTCAAAAAAAGAAAAAAGTTTAAATGAATGAACATTGACAGCTCAACGTGACCTTCCCGACAAACACTATTGAAGTGTACGCGGAGCTCTTCGCCTCGGGGAACGGCAACGAGGAGTTCTGGTACTTCAACACCGCCAACGAGTTCGTTGGGGACCTCCCCGCCGGCACGACGTTTGGTGACGGCCCGTTCAGGGAGGTGCGCCTTCTTGTCGACGGCATGGTCGCGGGTGTCGCGTTCCCATATGCTGTCATCTTCACGGGTGGCATCATCCCGACCGCTTGGAGGTAAGGCAGCTTTATATTTATCCAAATTTCTAAATAAAACAAAACATCACTGTGTACTCTTTCGACAGACCGATCACGTCGTACGGCGCCCTCGACCAGCCCACCTACTTCGTCGACCTCACGCCCTTCGCGCCGCTCCTTGCGGACGGGCAGCCGCACAACATCTCGCTCGACGTCGCGTCCGCGGAGGCCAACCACACGCTCAACCAGAACTGGTTCGTCTCGGGGCTCGTGCAGGTCGTCACAGACCCGAGCGGCGCGCGCACGACGGGGAACATCACGCGCTACGAGGTCGCGCCGTTCGCGGTGACGAACACGACGGGCAGCGTCGGCGCGAACGGCGACGTGAACGTCACCGTCTCCGCGACGCGCAGCGTGCACATCGAGGCGCAGGTCGTGAGCGGCAGCGGGGCGGTGAACAACGTCGTGTTCTCGCAGGAGCTCGCGTATTCGAACACGCAGAATTACTTGGACAACACGACGATCCAGGTGAACGATGCCTTTTGCTTTTGTGTAAGTGCCTTAATTGATTGCGCCCAACAGAACGTCTTCCAATCATCAACTGGTTCCGTGTCGTCAACACATAACGGAGTGGCCTCTGTAACGGACAATTTCTCTTACCCTTTCAACATCAACCTCACGATCCTCAACCCCAACGGGACACAATGTGGGTACCATCCCAAAGCCCTACCTTCTCCCGTCTAACCTGACGCTCGCACCCGCACGCAGTCACAGCGACCTTCAACCATTCCTACATCCGCACGATCCTGCCCGCGCCGTTCCTGCTCGGGTCGACGATCACCGAGCACCAGCTCGCCACGGGCTTCTTCACGGAGGCGTCCTCGGGGAACACGGGCAACGGCACGTCGACGGACTCGCTCGTCTACACCGACACCGCGGGGAACACGTTCGACCGCGAGGTGAGCGCCGTGCTGAACAACATCACGGCGGACCACCAGGGCGGGTCGCTCGCGCCTGCGCCCGCGCTCAGCTTGCCCGGCGTCCCGCTCACTCAGACGGTGCTCGGCGAGGTGGCGAGGTTTCCTGGGGGCAGGCTGAAGGGAAACTCTGGGAACGGCCAGTGATGAACCGGGTGTATGTGTGTCAATGTCCATATGTACGCAGTATGCAAACCACCTTCGAGCATATTCCGGCCAAGTTCCAGGTCAAAAATAAAGTCACACATCTGCCTTAGTCCGTATTGCCAAGGTGCAAAAACTCTACAGCATTTGGCCACTACTGTGCATCAAATTACAAACTCTTGACTTTCCTCCACAAGAGAGTATGTGTCAAGACTACTGTACCTGTGACATTCACTACACTGCGAGCAATATGTACCCTTGTCCAGAGTCAGTGTGGAATCTTTATTTCCAGGTGTTCCAACTTTGCATACAAATCGATATAACATTGATGAATTTGTGTGTAGAAAATAAAGCCAATCGGTGCGGAATGAAGTGACCAGTGGCAAAACCGGTCAAGCGGTGACCAATGCGATAACAGGGAGGCAAGAACGTGAATGCGAATAAGTTACACCGAAAATATTTGCCGCCGGTTGAACGAAGATATGCAAGTAGAGTTGCGGAGATACCACGAAGGTATACTATGTACGCTGTGACCGTCTAGAGATTTCTAGAAAGGGGGTCTAGGAGGAGACTGTTGAAGCAAGATCGAGATGTTGTTGAAAACAGTGGTTCAGTGAGCAGGCGAATCCAGGAAGAGTCCATGACGAGAGAATTAGAATAGGCCGACGACGCGTCCTGTCTCCGGGTCCAAGCCGACCTCCCAGAAGCCTGGACGTGTGCCGAGGCCGGGCATCGTCTGCATGTCGCCCAGGATGGGGCAAAGGAAGCCAGCTCCTGCTGAGAGCCTGACAGAGCGGATTGGGATCGTGAAGCCTGAAGGGAGATATGGATCAGCACTTATTTCTCTCTGTTTGCCTTTGGGAAAAAGATACGCACCAGTGGGCACGCCCTTCAGCTTCGGGTCGTGTGAGAATGAGTACTGCGTCTTCGCCATGCAAACTGAAAGAATAACCGTAGATTAATACATCATCCACCCAAGGAGGGAAAGGCGACGGGAAATCAAAGACGCACTGGGAAGACCGCCGAAGCCCTGCTTAGTGTACGTCTCAATCTGCTTTTGCGCAAGCTCGCTCAGCTGGATGCCGTCTGCACCGTAGATCTCCTTCGAGATGATTTCGATCTTCTCCACGATCGGCTTGTCGAGGTCGTACAAATATTTAAACTGCGATTCGCCCTCGCATGCGTCGACGACAGCCTTAGCGAGGTCGAGCGCGCCGGCACCACCGTGTGCCCAGTGGTCTGAGACCACCGCGGCGTCGGCGCCGGCTGCCAGTGACTCTCGGCAGACGAGCTCCAGCTCGACGGGAGTGTCGGTACTGTGCCGATCCATTGTCAGCTATCTCTTCATAACTATTTCTCATTAAGAAGGCAAAAAGACTAACGCAAATTTGTTGACGGCGACGATGACTTTGATGCCGAACTTGCGCGAGTTCTCGATGTGCTTCGCGAGGTTTTTGCAGCCCTCCTTGAGGATATCGAGGTTCTCCTTGGTGTACGTGTCGTGGAGGACCTTGCCTGGGGTCACGTCCGGCCCGCCGCCGTGCATCTTGAGCGCGCGCGTCGTCGCCACGATGATCGTTGCGTCAGGCGTCAGGCCGCTCACGCGGCACTTGATGTTGCAGAACTTCTCCATGCCCATGTCCGCGCCGAAGCCGCCCTCGGTGAGCACGTACCCGACGCGGTCCGCGCCGTCGCCCTCCTCCGTGCCCGCGAGCTTGAGCGCGACGCGGTCCGCGAGGATGGACGAGTTGCCGTGCGCGATGTTCGCGAAGGGGCCGGCGTGCACGAAGACGGGCGTGCCCTCGAGCGTCTGCATGAGGTTCGGCTTGATCGCGTCCTTCATGAGCACCGCGAGCGCGCCGCCGACGCCGATGTCGTCCGCGGTGACCGGCTCGCCGTGGATCGTCGTCGCGACGACCATCGCGCCGAGGCGCGCGCGCATGTCCTGCAGGCCCGTCGTGAGCGCGAGCACGGCCATGCACTCGCTCGCGACGGCGATGTCGAAGCCCGTCTCGCGCTCGTGGCCCTTCTCCGTCGGGTTGCGCCCGATGGCGATCTTGCGCAGGAAGCGGTCGTTCGTGTCGAGCACGCGGTTCCACGTGATTGTATCCTTGTCGATGTCCAGCCGCGCGAAGCTGTTGATTTCCTCGTCCGTGAGCTCGCCTGGGACGGTCTTGTCGATATCAAGCTTCTTGAGGCGTTTGAACATCAGCGGAGCGAACTCGCGCTTGCCTTTGACGGTAGGAACGAGACGGTTGTATAGAGCCTGTAATAAAGTGGTGAACTTCGCTCATTGGGACAGAATTTGTATCAAAAGAAATACCTTGTCGGACTGGGTGGCTTCATGGAACATGCGAGCGTCCAGTGCAGCAGCCAGCAAGTTGTTCGCGGCAGTAACGGCGTGGATATCACCGGTCAAATGCAAGTTGAACTAAACAATTTATTCAATTCAATAACCATCGTTTTAATTAAACAGAATAGAAAATAAATTACCTCATCCATGGGGATGACCTGGCTGTATCCACCGCCAGCGGCACCTCCCTTGATTCCGAATGTAGGTCCCTGACTAGGCTGGCGAACGCACGCGAAGGCGGGGCGGCCCAGGTGCGCGCCGAGCGCCTGAGCGAGCCCGATCGTCGTCGTCGACTTGCCCTCCCCAAGCGGGGTCGGCGTGATGCCCGAAACGACGATGTACTTCCCGTCCTTGCGGTGCGCGAGGCGCTCCAGCACGCTCAGCTCGACCTTCGCCTTGTACCGGCCGTAGCTCTCGAGCTCGTCCGCGCGCACGCCGATCTCCTGCGCGAGCTGCGCGACGGGCTTCGGCGTGTGCGCCATCGCGATGTCGATGTCGCTGGGCACCTTCTCCTGGATGGAGAGTGCAAGCGGCTTGATGCGCCGCTCACGCGCGCGCGTCCAGAGGCGTTCTGCGGACGTGAGCGTGTTTGCCATGAGCAGCGCGACGGTCGTCGGCCCGACGCCTCCCGGAACGGGCGTGATATGCGAGGCGACGGCGGACGCGGACGCAAAGTCGACGTCACCGACGAGGCGTTGGCCCGATTTCTTTGTGGCATCTAAACATTGTTTTAGAAATAAATAATAAAGTAAATAAGGAGAGAGTGCCAAAGACGCATATAACCTACCCGGGACATAGTTGATTCCGACGTCGATGACGACAGCACCAGGCTTGAGCCATTCGCCTTTTACAAACTCTGCCTTGCCAATAGCAGCCACGACAATATCAGCGGTTTTGACCTGGGAAGCAAATTCAATTAAGTTAGATAAAATAAACTCAATTAAGGAAGCAGGGCTCACGATCTCCGGGAGGTTTTTAGTCCGACTATGGCACTGGGTGACTGTCGCGTCTCTGCTGCGAAGCATCGCAGCGACCGGACTGCCGACGATGTCGCTGCGACCGAGAACAACGGCGGTAGAACCAGCAATGGGGACTCCAGTTGATTCCAAGAGGGCGATACAGCCCGACGGCGTGCAGGGCGAGAAGAGCGGAGTCGAGGCGCGCGAAGACAAATGACCGATATTGTATGCGTGGAATCTATATGCACAAAGTAAAAATCACAGTAAAAAAAACGACTGAAATACAGGGATTTCAGTAAAATTAGCCGCCAAACTCACCCGTCGACGTCCTTCTCAGGACTGACCGCCTCCGTGACGGTGCGCTCGCCGTCGGAGCCGACGTGCTCGCCGAGCGGGAGCTGGACAAGGATGCCGCTGACGTCGTCGTCGGCGTTCAGCCCGCGGACGACCTCGACGACGTCGTCGACGCTCGCGTCCGCGGGGAGGTTGAGGTGCTTCATGGCGATGCCGACCTCGCCCGCGGCCTTCGCCTTCATGCGGACGTAGACGCTCGAGTCCGGGCGCGCGCCCGCCTGGATGATGGCGAGCTGCGGGGCGAAGCGTGGGTGCTGCGCCTTGAGCGCAGCGATCCTTTGTGCGACGCCGTCGCGGATGGACCTGCCGGGGATCGGTCAGTCATCAGCGTCACAGCGAAAAAAAAGGGAAAAGGACGACGGACTTGGCGACGGCGGCGCCGTCTATGATCTTTGCTGAGGCGGTCGAGGACATGGTGCGCGCTGGCAAAGATGGCGGGTTGATCCAAGGCTTTATCAGGCGCAGGTGGAAGCGGACTGCCGCAAGGACGACCATATAAAATACAAATACTGGGGGGCTCGCGCGCGTGCTCCGCTAGCGCTGCACGTCCTCTAAAGGTAGGTAGCGATTATTTCTTTATCGTCCGACCTTTTATCCATCAACAGCAGGCTCAAGCTATAAGACGTCGATAGCAGACGTGTCGGCCGACCGGAACGAGGCTTTGCTTGTGGTCTCCAATAATAAACGAAGTAAAAATAAAATAAAAATAAAAATAAAACTACGTAAATAAAATAAAATGATGCTATACTTACGTAACTCCACGTAGTCACGTCTCCTAAAAAATTGGACGCCAACTCAAAGCTCTTCACCACTTGCTCAAGTGCGTCAACAACCACCCCAGCTACCCCCTTTCACCGCCAAACATGAGCCGCGCCCAAGCCTTCTCTTTCCTGCGCCAATGCTCCGCCTCGCTCGCCCCCGCGACGTCCAGCCGGCGCACGGCCGCCGCGCGCTCGTTCCGCGCCCGTCCGTGTGCGCGCACATACTCGACCCAGGGCAAGCAGAAGGAGACGGACAGCGCGGAGGCTGGGAAGAAGGAGCCGGAGGCGAGCTCGTCAGAGGGGAGCAGCGCCGACTCCGCCGCAGCCGCAGCCGCGGAGTGCACGAAGAAGCTGACTACGAAAGAGGCGGAGGTCGTCGACTTGACCGTGCGTCGCGCTTTCGCACTTATTTAACTCATTATTAAATTCGTTTGTACCACAGAGCCGCCTACGGTACCTCCAAGCCGACTTCCTCAACCTCCAGCGAAACGCCTCGCGTGAAAAGGAGCAGACAAAAGACTTCGCCATCACCCGCTTCGCTGGCGACCTCTTAGAAACAGTCGACGTGTTGTCCCTCGCGCTCAAATCCATCCCGGACGCAGCATTAAAACCTCCAGCCGCAGACTCGCCATCGACCTCCGAACCGACGTCTCCCCCTTCCGCCTCGTCGTCGTCGTCGACCTCCACCCCGACAAAATCCGCGCAGGAGTACCTCGTCGAGCTGCACCACGGCGTCGAGATGACGCACCGGCAGTTGTTGCAAACACTCTTCAAGTTCAACGTGAAGCCATTTGACCCCACGGGCGATGCGTTCGATCCGAACCGCCATGAGGCACTTTACCAGGCCCCGATTCCGGGAAAAACACCGGGCACCGTCATCCAGTGTCAGAAGATCGGCTTTACGATCAAGGACCGCACCCTGCGTGCAGCACAGGTCGGCGTGGCGGCGGAGTCATCATAGACATAGACGTTGGACGGTAGTTTGGCGGCGTAGCAGGCGAGCTGCTAATAGCGTATCATATCGACTTTGAGCGGTGTTTGGCTACTTCTTTTTTCATGTAGTCTCAATACCTAATTGCAATTAACGAATCAACGAATCTCTACTCCTAGATCTTGGGCTGCTCGGGACTTGATTTCTTCGGTGAGGATGTTCGCTTCCTTGTTCTCAAGTGATCTGGAAGTAAGCTATGTTAATGTGTGCGAGCAAAGAGCAAAACACTTGAACTTGCCTGTCCATAGACCGGTACACTACCCGGTAGGACGCACTGTTTCGTTTTGTCTTCGGATGCGTGAACTGGTCAACCTGCAGTGAATCCCAGTTAGCTAGTTTACAGGAAATACAATTCTGGATAATAGTAATAAAAATACTCGCCAGGTTCACTTCTTCCACAAGATCGCCTGCGACGACGCGGACGAGGTCGCAGAAGTCGTTCGAGTGGAAGTTTTCGGGGAGCCAAAAGGTGACGTCTTTCCAACACGACGGGTACTTGGAATACGGTTTGAACGTGGTGATCTTGCCCTCCTCGAACTGCGAGAGGAAGCGCGGGTCCTCCGACCAGAACAGCCGGATATCGGGGATCGAGTACAGAATCATGGCGATGCGCTCGAGCCCGAGGCCGAACGCCCAGCCAATCTCGTCGTGCACCTCTGCGCGACGACATCTGTCAGCGGACAAACAAACAAGGGAAAGGGAGCTCGGGCAGGACGCACTGGCATGGGCGAGCGTCGCCTGCTGCACGACGCCGCACCCGAGGATCTCGAGCCACTTGCCGCGGAAGAGCACCTCGACCTCGTAGCTCGGCGACGTGAACGGGAAGTACGCGGGGATCCAGCGGATCTGCAGCGGCTCGCGCGCGGACGCGCCCGCAGCGCCCGCGAAGAGCTCGAGCAGCAGGAGCGACAGCGAGTACTTGAGGTTCTGCGTGACGAGCTCCGCGAGCGCGGGGTCGTGGCCGGGCTGGTACGGGTTCGCGGCGTCCACGCGCGTCTCGTCCGCCAGCGCGACGTGCCCGCCCGCGAGCGCGGCGCTGAGCTGCGCGTTCTCCGCGCGCAGCGCGGCGCCGCTCGCGGCGGGGTCGTTCCTGAACAGGCGCGCGCCCTCCATCTGGTGGAACACGGGGTAGTGGCTCGCATCGACCTCGTCGCGGCGGAACACGTCCGCGGTGAGCAGCCAGCGGCGGTGGCCCGCGGCGAACACCGCGACCTCGTGCGCGCTCGCGTGCGTGCGCAGCATCGCGCGCGCGTTCACGTAGTAGCTGTCCGCGCGCGCGCGCCCGGGGTGGTCCGCGGGGAACGACAGCTCGTCGAAGTTCTGCGCGGGCGCGACGACCGCGGGCAGCGCGCGCCCGACGCGGGCGAAGCCCGGCCCGAAGTGCGCCTCGATGCGCGCGCGCAGCGTGCTGAGCGGGTGAGCGCGCCGGTACGCGAGCCCCGCGCCGAGCCGCGCGAGGATCGCGGGCGTGACGTTCGTGTAGCTGTCCGTCGGGTAGCGCGTCCCCAGCACGTCGATCGACGCGGGCTCAGCGGGCGTCGACAGGCGCCGACAGTGCGTTGAGAGCAGCCATAGGTATGCGCTCGCGCGTCGCGGGCAGCGCGTCAAAAGTCGCCCGATCATTTGATAGTCTGCATGAAAAAGATGAGAAGCTGTAACGCCGAAAGGAAAAGCACAGATGCAGAGTCAGAAACGCACCGCTCTCGCCACCTCGGGGTCCTCCCGCTATTTGCTATGGCAGGTTTTTTCCAGCGGCGTGCTCGCCGATCTGACGCCGAGCTGCGACGAGCGGAATGTGCTGGGGTCTGGGCGACGGGCGCGTCCGGCTCAGTCCCCGAAGCGTAACGTGACATTGCACGTGCGCGTATCATATCCCTCGCGCGCCTCATCGCGTCGTATTCGAACTCCGCCACACGTCCACATCGTCTCCCCTCGTCATCGCTCACTCAAACAGCGTCAACAGCATGTCAAACTGCACAAAACCCGATCTTTAGACATACATGCTAATAGCATACTATCTAGGCAGTCAACTCAAGCATGTACCGATCCACCTTCCACTTCTTCCAATATGTATACACGCAGCCTGGATTTAGCGCACAGACACGCATACAGCCGCCTTCCCATGCATTTACTTCGAGTTTGCGATATAATTAAACACACACTGCGTCATCGTCACACCCGGAGCTCCCAAAATCCGATAGTCCAAGCTGGCGGCGTGCCGTAGTCAATGGTGGTGATGGCAGACCAGCATGTCTCTAAGTTCTAAGGTCGGCTGTCTCACACGTTCCCGAGCACTGTTCCTTTTTTGTAATCATTGCTATGTAAGTTTGCTGTCCTGTGTGTATATAACATATGTACAGGTGCGTTTGATCTCCAATCATCGTCTGATTTTGTTTCGATGTGTTCGTGTTCTCGACGAGGCCAACCAGATCCTTCTACTACTAGTGAAGCTCTTCCTATGCGTATTTTGATCTTCGATCACTTCTTATTCGCGAATTCCCTTGAACGCGCGCCGATCCAGAAGATTGACGCCATGCGGCCGGCTCTTTTGTTATTTAATTGTCATCGCTCCTGCGCAGCGTGCAGAAGGTTTGCGTCGCCTTGCTCGGAGGTTGGGAATGATATCCGGTCCATTTGCCACGCCGGGGTGAAGGCAATTCATCGGAGATGAAGGGGGCGGCTGGAAGGGCAGGCTGGCGGCTGCGTCACCACGAAGCTTAGAGGGTGTGTAGATAATAAGGCGCTTAGACAAGAGCTACAGTGCGCGTAGAACCGAAAAGCAGTGAAAAAAAAAAAAAGACAGTTGCAAATAAGTCGGTCTGATTCTGATGCCCTCCGCAAGCCAATCCAATCCAATCCAATCACGCCTTCTTCGAACCCGCCGTCTCCGCGGCGGCGCCACCCTCCAACGCGCGGCCCTCCGCCTCGAGCACCGCATCGCGCGCGCGCGCATAGCGCCCACTTAGCGCCGCCCACTCGCCCTCGAGGACGCCCGCGCCCGCCCGGCCGTCCTGCGCGCCCGCCCACACCATCGCGCGCTCGTAGCAGCCGAGCGCCTCGCGGCGCGCGCTCTCCGCGGCGCGCGGGTCCCGCCGCCACGCCGCCTTGCCCGCGGCGGCGGCGGCCTCGCTCTCGTGCAGCACGCCGCACAGCGTCAGCGCGTGCATCGCGGTGCGCCGCGCGTCGCGCAGGAGGCTCTCCGCGGGCGCGCGCAGCGCGCTCGACGCGGCAAACGCGTCCGCGAGCGGCGCGGCGCTGTCCGGCGTGCTTTTCTGTTGTTGTTGTTGGTTTTGTTGGTTTTGTTGGGGCGTGGAGTGGGGCCCGCCGATGCCGCCGGCGAGGCGCGCGGCGATCTGCGCGGAGAGCGCCGCGGCGCGCTCGAGCTGCGCGCGCGTGCTGCCCGCGTCGGCGGTGCGCTGCGCGTGGGCGACCTCCGCGGCGTGCAGCGCGAGGAGCGCCGCGCGGTGCTGGAGGAAGAGCGTGTGCAGCGCGCGCGGCGCGTCCGGCTGCTGCGCGCGCTCGCGCTCGGTCTCGGCCTCGGCGGCGGCGGTGCGGAGGAGCGCGAGCCCGCGCGCCTGCACGGCCGCGGCGTCGTGGAGGCGCCCCGCCTGCGCGTAGTGCGCGGAGAGCGAGGAGAGCGTCGCGGCGAGCACGCGCTGCGCGGGGGGCGAGTCGGGGAGGCGCGCGGGGAGGGTCGGCGCCGCCGCGTCCGCGGACGCGGACGCAGACGGACCGTCGAGCGCCGCGTCGCCGCCGCCGTCGCCCCCGGCGGAAAGGTCGAGCGCGCGCGCCCACCAGGCGACGGCGTCCGCGCCGTCGCCGAGGCGCGCGCTGACGTCGCCGAGCTTGAGCGCGACGCGCGCGCGCGCAGCGGGGCCGCGTTCGTCGAGTGCGGCGTCCCACACGGCGGCGTAGTCCGCGCGCGCGTCGTACAGCGCGCCGCGCCCGCCGATGCGCTCGAGCGTCGCGGCGTGCAGCGCGCGCAGCTCGGGGAGCGTCTCGGGGCGGAGCGGCGCGCCCGCGGCGTCGCGGGCGAGGGCGGCGGCAAGCGCGATGTTGAGGAAGTCGTGTGCGTGCGCGAGGCGCGCTTCGATGGCGCCGCCGCCGCCGCCGCCGCCGTCCGAGGTTTGTTGTTGCTGCTGCGCGCTGCGCGCGATGGCGTTCGTGGCGAGGACGCTCGCGCCGGCGCCCCAGTGCTGCGCGGCCCAGGCGGCGCGGACGGCGGTGCGCGCGGCTGCGCCGAGCGCGGGGTCCGTGCCGCCGGCGGGCCCGCCTGTCCAGCGCTCGGCGGCGGCGGCCCAGCCCCAGACGTCGTCGTCGGGATCGTCGCCGGGCGCGGGCGCGAGGGCGCGGTGCTCGATCCAGAGGTGCGCGCCTGCGAAGGCGGCGAGGGTGCCGCCTGCGAGGGCGGCGGCGCCGAGGAGGGCGAAGGCGGCGGCGCGCCGGAAGAAGGCGAGCGTGGAGAGCGTGGGCGCGGCGAAGTTGCGCGGCGGGGCGGAGACGTGTGCGAGGGCGGATGCGGCGGCTGCGTCTGCGTCTGCGTCTGCGCCGGCGCTGCTGCTGGCGGTGTTTTGGGGGCTGTTGGAGGGCCGGGTGGGCGGCGCCTGCTGGGATAGCTGCTGCCTCCTGCGCCCGCCGCTGAGGACGGAGCCGGTGGGCGCGCGCAACCGCCGCCGGGCGGTGCTGAGGACGAGTCGGTGCATGTCTGGAGCGACGAAGGGAGACGGCAGGGCACGCTGACGGCAAATTAGAGGTGTTTGGGGGACCGGCTTTTTTCTTCTTGTGTACGTAAGCGAGGCACTTTCTTCCGGAGAATGGCCGTGCCGGCGTTCGTCCCCGCCGTTTCGAAAGGACAAATATTGCAGGAGACATCGTTACACTCTCTTTCCGCGCGGGTTTCGCGGGGCGCGCTTAAGAATCTTATAAGGTCTAGTGCGCGTCAACAGCAGGACAGGGACATCATAGGGATAGGGCGGCGTTTAGACTAGGGCAGGGGCTGTATGGATAGGCGCGCGTCGGCGAGTAGACGGGATTCACGCGTGAACCAAAGCACGGCAAGGATCTGGCACTGGCAGACGACGTTGGACGGCAGGCACGGCGGCGTCGGCCGAGAGTGGGTCTGGGTTACCATACAAGGGAATTATGGAGGACAGCACAGGCTCGGAAGCGAAGACGGGCGGACACCTTGGCTTGACCCGGACGCATTCCTGCGAGCGCCTATACCAATCGATTACGGTCGTATTTGGGGTCGGTCTGTGCTTGCGGTGCTGATGCCAGTGATGGTGAAGAGCATCATCAGGCCCAGGCAGACCAGAAGCCTCCCAGCGCACGTGTAGCCAATACAGTCTACACACCCTCTCCTTCACCTCCTCCTTTATAAACCAGCCATGAACTCAGCGCCGCTTCCTCGCCGCTCTCCCCGGTCTCCTCCTTCCCAGAGCTCTGCATTGCTGCACATTTCGAGCAATGCGCTTCGCTGCTCTTTGGTCCCTCGCCGCAGCCGCCCTCGCCGTCCGCGCCTCGTCGTCGTCCCCCGCACCGACAAAGACAAAGCGCTGGGACTCCGGTTTCGTCACCGTCGAGAACGGCCAGTTCATCAGGAACGGCGAGTCCGTATTATTTTGTTTTGTTTTCAATCCCTTTTTTTGCTTTTTTGTCGGTGGTTGACATTTATTGTCCAGGCCCTTCCGCTTCGTTGGCACCAACGCATACTGGTTGCCCTCGCTCAACACCGACGCGGATATTAACAAGACCATCCACAATATTTCGGCTGCGGGCATCAAGGTCATCCGCACATGGGCCTTCAATGGTACGTGTCCTCTTCTTACCTCCTTCCTTCCTTCCTTCCTTATTGACCGCGCCCCAGACGTCGACGAAATCCCCGTGAACGGCACCTGGTTCCAGCTCATCCAGAACGGCACCACCACCATCAACAACGGCACCAACGGCCTCCAGAAGCTCGACAAGGTCGTCCAGTTCGCCGAGGAGGCCGGCGTCCTCCTCATCCTCTCCCTCACCAACAACTGGAACCCCCTCCCGCTCCTCGACAACACCACCATCGTGCCCGTCGACGGCGCGCTCGCGCGGAGAGACGTCACCCTCGGCACGAACAACTCCCTGCCCCGCAACACGCTCTCCAACGACTTCGGCGGAATGGACGCCTACGTGCGCGCGTTCAGCGCGTCCAGGGAGCACAGCACGTTCTACCAGAACGAAACCATCGTGTCCATCTTCAAGAACTACACCACCGCGATTGTCTCGCGCTACGCAAACAGCCCCGCCGTGCTCGCGTGGGAGCTCGCGAACGACCCGCGCTGCAACTCGTCCATCGCCGCGAGCGCGACGTGCACGACGAACACGATCACCGCGTGGCACGCGGACGTCGGCGCGCACGTCGCCAGCGTCGACCCGAACCACATCGTCTCGTCCGGCGCGCACGGCTTCCAGTGCATGGACTGCCCGAAGCTCTTCCCGCTCGCGCCCGCGCCGAGCACGTCCGCCGCGCCCGGCCGCCGCAGGCGCAGCGCCGCCAAGCCCCTCACGAAGGAGGGCCTCCTCGCCGCGGTGACGGCGCGCAGGAAGAAGACGCGCGAGGTGCGGAAGCGCGAGATGCTCACCCGGGGCGACGGCCTGCGCATCCGCGGGCGCTGGATCGCGACCCGTGCGTACTTCTCTCTCTTTTTTTTTTTTTTTTTTTTTTTTTTTTTTTTCCTTTCCCGAATGGGGCTGACGAACGCGCCCGGTGAACTAGGACAAGCGGACCCGTCTTCGAATTCCGGCGTGGGCTCCGCGTTCGACGGGTCGTCTGGCGTCGATTCGCAGGACATACTCAACATCCCGTCTATCGGCTTCGGCTCCTTGTGCGTGCCCCTCCTTCTAGCCCCGGATGAGGCACCGAAGCTGATGATTCTTATTATACCCGCCTCCCCATCCTTCCTGCTTCTTCTTCTTCTTTTCCAACTATGCAATCCGCGCGCGTACAGCCAGCTGCTCCCGGACCAGAACTCATACGACGTCGCGGGCGCGGACCCGAGCCTCTCCGGGTTCAACAACACGATCGAGGAGGGCGTGCAGTGGATCCAGGTGCAGGCGCAGTCTGCCGCGCAGTGAGTGGCCCGTTTACACACAACACACACGCTTTTCACTTTCCCCCCGTCCACGCACCCCTTCGGGCGGGCGTCTGTACACGCGCGTGTCGCACAGATCACGCGAAGGCGCCTGCCTGCGCTCGCTCCTTCCTTCCGCGTCCGCTCTCACCAGTTCCAGGAATACGCACGCACTTACTCACGGCCCGCGCTTCCTTTTTTTTCTTTTCTTTTTTACGGCGCCGATTCTAGAGTCGGCAAGCCCGCCGTGCTGACGGCCTTCGGCCTCGTGACGCAGGACAACGCGCCGTTCTTCGTGCCGTTCAACACGACGATCGCGCCGTTCAACAACACCACGCCCCCCTCCTCCTCCTCCGCGAACACGTCCAGCCCCGCGGCGCTGCGCGCGCGCGCGGACGCGAGCTACGGCGCGAGCGACGCGCAGCAGGACAGCGCGTACACGGCGTGGCTGCAGGCCGCGGCGGGCGCGGGCGTCGGCGGCGCGGTGCAGTACCAGTGGGGCACGGGCGGGCTCACGGACAACGGCGGCTCGTCGGTCGACCAGGATAACGATGCGAGCGGGACGACGCCGAATGCGGACACGTCGGGCTCGTCGCCGAATGACGGGTATCGGAGCGCGCCGTATGTCTTTGTTTTTTTTTTTTTTTTTTGGCCTGCTGGTGAAGAAGTGGAAAGCTGATGTGCGCTTTTTTTTTTTTGGCGCGTGATAGGACTGGCGACGACGGCGTCGCGAGCACGCTTACGGACCTCAGCTCGCTTTTCGGATAGAGCGCCCGCGCCCACCTAGGCTATGCTGCGGGACGAACTATAATTGCGGACGCTTTCTGGCTGACGCTGGACTATGAAACGAGACGAGACGAGACGAGAAAAGAAAAGAACGAAGACGGGAACGACGGCTGCTGACAGCGCGTACGAAATGTCGTTCTTGTTTTTTTTTCTTCACGTATCTATACTATACGGACACTCCTGCTGTATGGACGAGACGCACGATGCGACGACGACGGACACCTATCTGTCTCTTTTTTCACGAACTTCGGGCTATCTAATGCGCACAAACTAACTAGCACACCTCGATACAATTTGTTATTTCTGCCCTTCGGATTTTGGCTCTGACTTTGACCTTGACCTTGACTTTGACTTTGACCTTGTTGACCTCGGCTCTGCACCCGGGCGTGCTTTTTTTGCCGTGGTGCGGACGGGGTTGCAATTTTACTTAATTAATGGCGTATGAATTGGCTGTTGGCTCTGGAGATGCTGGACTGCTTGCTTGTGTATTACGACTAATTGATCTTTTTTTCTCCGGTCGAGCGGTTCGCATGTCGCGCGCACTGCAGCTCTTGTCTAAGCGCCTAATCATCTACACACCCTCTAGCCTTCGTGGTGACGCAAGCTGTCTCCTTCACCGCCGATGAATTGCCTTCACCCCGGGACGTGGCAGATGGACCGGATATCATTCCCAACCTCCGAGCGAGGCGACGCAAAGCTTCTGTGTGCTGCGCAGGAGCGATGACAATAGAAAATAAAAAGCCGGCCGCATGGCGGGCAGAGCGTCAATCTTCTGGATCGGCGTTGTCCCGCGGGAATTCGCAAACAAGTCGTGATGTGATCGAGATACGCATGAGGAAGAGATACGCATGAGGAAGAGATTTACTGGAAGAACCTGGTTAGCCTTGTCGAGAACAAGAACACAAGAACACATCAAGGAAAGCAGGTGGTGATCGGTATCAAACGCACCTGTACATACATAATATTCGCACAGGACAGCAAGTTTACACAGCAATGAGACAAAAAAAAAGTGCTTAGGAATGTGTTGAGACCGTCGATCTTAGAATTTAGAGAGACATGCGGGGCTCAGCCCGCGTTCTTCTTCGCGACGATGTACTTGATGGCGGAGCCGAGGTGGTTGGGGAACAGCGCGGGGCTGTTGCGCGCCCGGAGCTTCGCCTCGAAGCGCGCGACCTTCTCCTGACCGGCGAGCATGTCGAAGCTGTTTTTCTGCAAGTAAAAGCTCTTAGTATGGAAGGGAAGAAAGGGCGGAAAAGGCAAGACAGAACAGACCTGCAGCTCCGCCATCCGCGCAGCGCGCGCCTCGTCGCGCATCTTCATGAGCTCCTTCCGGCGCTCTTCTTCTCTCACTCTACGAGCATGAACGCATCGTCAGCGGGCTGGAAGGTTAAAGAATGGTCGAAATACATGCCTGGGGTTGATGCCCGCCCTGGGCGTCGACGCGCCGCCCTTGAACAGGCTGGCGTAGATGTCCGGGCTGAACAGGTCGACGTCCGCCGTCTTCGGCACCGGGGCGACCGGCTTGCGGGGCAAGGACACGTGCAGAGGAGCCCCCGAGGGCGCGCCGCCCGCACTCGCGCCCGCGCCCCCGGACACTTTCGCAGCGGCGCCCGAGGGCGGCGCAGGCCCGGAGGCCGCGGTGCCAGGCGCGACGAGCGACTTGTTCTTCTTGATCGTCGGCAGCTTGCGCATCTTGGCCGGCGGCGGCTGGTCATCCTGCGGCTGAGACTGGGCCTGCGGCGCTGCAGGCGCGGCCGCGGCCGATGCGGGCTGCGCGCTCCCGGGTGCCTCGGCCTCGGCAGCCGCCGCCCCGTTCGCCTCGGAGAGCGTCTCCCGCCGCCTCTTCGTCCCCGCGCCCACCTTGCCGGCGTCTGCAGCCGGCACAGAGGCCTTGCGCTCGTCTTTCATGACGATCTCGCCGGCGCCGCTCCTGTCTTTGTCCCTCGCGCCCCTGCCGCCCCGTCCCCTTGCGCCGACCGTCCCCCTCCTCTTCCGCTGCGGCGGCGAGCCGGCAACGAAGTCGTCGCCTCTGTTATCCCTGGTGCCCCGCCCCTTTGCGTCCATGTTCGTGTACTCGTCGTCCTCCTCGTCCGAGTAGACCACGGCCGCCTTCTTCTTGTGCCTCTTCCGCGCGGGATCCTTCACAGCGCGGCTGGGACCCGGAGACGGGCTGCGCGTGCCCGCGCCTTCCGTTCCTGTGCCAACGACGTCGACATCATCTTCGAACAGGTTCTCGGCGTCCGGAGGCTGGCTCATGCGCTCTGATGAGGAACGTAGTTAGCGCCTGGCTGGCAGGCAGTGGCCCCGTGGACAAGCACATAGGACTCAGATGGGCTAACCAGATGCACCGGGGCGAGGATAGGCGCCTCTTCTGTCCTCGTCGTTTCTCGAGACTCTGTGCTTCCTGCTATTGCGAGAAGAAGACGCCTCCGGCTTTCAAGCCAGCCGGTGATGAGAACACTTCATCTGAACATCCATAACTGAATCGGAGCCTACTTGGGAAGTTTCTCGAGATTTGGAGCCGGGAACCTTGATCTTGAGTGAGGGCATGAGTGGTTCTGCGAGTGATCCTTTAGTATAAAAGAGGTAGACGCTCTGAGTATGACGCCAAAACGGACCTGTACCGTGTCACGTGTTGTCTATTTAACGTCCCGTGATCTCGACACGTCCGACCCCTCGTCTACCCCGACTGAGCGTTCCCTCGTTCTTAATCCGTCCTAAGTATTTGAATTTGTTTACTGTATCTTTATAATCATCATTATTCCCCATGCATGATTCCGTGTAGACACTTCCATTGCACAGGTGGCCCGATTTTTATCAGTAGTTAAGTGTCAAATCAACAAAGGCTGAGATACAGAGGTCTGTGATACTTATGAAGTCAGACTGAAAAAGGGCCCAACTGATCAACGGACCTACCTACGATTGTTACCGGCTATCTGATTTATCAGTGATTGTGGCTCGGACATGAATGGATTCTTGTATTTGTAATTATTTGTCGCCATTTTGGGACTCCGCAACCAGCCACAGTGGCCTATAATAGGCGACATACATTCCTTACTCTTGTCCCGTCCGTCCATTGACTTCCTCCCTCCATTGTCTCTCAGCCACACGGCTGTGCTTTGCATCATTGTTTCATCATATGTCCCCTAACGTGCCGTCCGCCAGCACCAAGGCCACAAAGGGGGGAGACAAGGAGGAGATCCTGGACTCCACAGACCACAGCTCCGAAGATATTTTCGGTGAAAAGCTGAAGCAGGCGATGGCCGCCGGCGACCTGCGTCGGAAGGAGCAGACAACCTCGCAGCTGAAAGGACAAACAATGATAAACGTTTCCTCTGTGTTTTCGCGTCCGCCGGCACAAGAACGGAAAACCGACGCCTGTGACGAGCCCGAGCCCTTGTACGTACAGTACACCCAGACATCTTCGTCCCCTCCCGACCCCTTTGTCAAACGGCTCTCCGAGATCCTGGATAGCATGGTCGAGCCCAGTTCCCATCCCCTGAATGTCGCGAAAGCGCTCCGGCCTATCGCTAGCTTCCTGCTTTCCTCTGCCTATATTCCTTTGCCACGGCGTCGATTAATTGCCTACGCGGTGGTGAAGTTCTTCGACAGCCAAGAAGCACGTGCCCAGGAGCGAGATCCTAAACACAACTCGTTGAGCGATCTGCTCATTTGCACTCCTAGTATGCCCTTCACTGTGCGAGTGGAATCGGTGCTCCACATCCTCTCCGCTCTGTTCGTCCTCGCTGGTCCACTCCTCTTTACACGAAAAGCTACATTAGCTCTTCTTGTTCAAGCTT
This sequence comes from Phellopilus nigrolimitatus, assembly GCA_021029095.1. Taxonomy (NCBI): domain Eukaryota; kingdom Fungi; phylum Basidiomycota; class Agaricomycetes; order Hymenochaetales; family Hymenochaetaceae; genus Phellopilus; species Phellopilus nigrolimitatus. The sequence goes on from JAJOHG010000212.1 coordinate 32,878, forward strand.
TTGAGGCAACTTCGAGCTTCAGCACGCATCAAAGCATCGATATACTCCGTGAGTCGACGTGGAACTGTTTGGTTTGGGGATTCTCGCAGATGACCGTCTGGCATATGCTGCGAACGAAACGCATCATATTTCTAACGGACGCTTTCAACGCGATAAAGGAGCACCTCCTCATAGACGTTGCTATAAATCTTGTAGCGAATATTTTGGGCCCCCGAGGCGAAAGGCGCACGGATGCGTCAGCTGCAGAGCATGCAGCTATAGTGGTCGTGTGGCTAGCTGAGCACTGCGAAACCCCTTGCATCGGTTTTGAGGTATTGAACTACATGCTTGGGCGTGCTGATACAGACTATTCGGAGAACGACACAAGTCTAATACCAGCATGGCTAATGAACGAAAGCCCGCCGCAAACCGAGTCTGACGCGGTTCATGTATTCGAGGAGCCACGGCAACTTTGTCTCAATGGCCTCAGCGCTATACGACCGCTCGACGACGTCGAATTACCAGCGATGTCTAGGTATTGGCCAAAACTCTTAAGAGTATGTAAACTCGCTACGATGGATCGCATCAAAATCGCTTCTCAGTCCATGAAACATACGCACCAGATGCGACTCGAGGTGAGTGCTATGATCTTTATCAATGGCACTCGGCCAACTTACTACTTGCCGTTCTTTAGAAGTCCTTCGTCTTCATGTGGCGCGTTCTCCTGAGATTCCGAGCGAGACTCTGTGGCCCAGCATATTTGCTTGTGGATGGAGCCGCTGGGAACATAACCGCGGCTCTCGAGTATCTGCTCGACATTGATAGAATCTGGAAGAGGTGTGAGATCTCGCTTGACAAGGGGGAAGAAATAAGCATACACGCAATTGACTCCGTACTGCAATTGTGGGCTGTTGCTCGTGAGGAGTTAGATGAGACGTGGATGCGCGCGTTGGCGAAATCTATTTTCAGGACGTTTGTAGAGCTGCGGTCGAAGATCGAGCTCAATGCTTTGACCACCGTGAACCTTTGGTACGACCTCATGTTTGAGATCGTACGCATCAGCCCTCCACAGGCTTTGAATGTGCTCAAGCAAATAGGAACACCCGAACATGCGAGGAAGAGGGAAGACACGCGCGCCTATGTCCAGCTTGTGACTTGGGATGATTTGGTAGCCTTCGTCTTGCTACCAGAGCTCGAGGCTAGAGGCGAGAACTCCGAGTTCTCCGTGAAGGATCTAGTTGCCTTCTTGTTCTTTCCTGAAGAGTAAGCCACTCTTTCTCAATTCGGTGCTAATGGTTACTGAAGTAGAGACGTATCTGCAGCCTGCATCTCCTGGACGGTCAAGTCTCCACATTCTCCTACCAGCTTTGGATTCAATTACATCACAAGACGGTAGTGCTTGCGCAAGCACGGGGAGAAGAGGAAGTGGTATATCCCGCTTCTGAAATGTTCGAGCCAATTCTTGAGGACTACCTGAGTGCCACTTTCGACGAGTCGGAGTTGACGCTGGCACTGGCGTGCCGCGACGAGGAGATGAAGAAGTTCGCGAATCTGTAGCATGCATGTGTCATTAGCTGTCTTTTTTATTTTCTCAGGGCTTGTTGTTCTGTAAAGTTGTCTGCTGCTCTGCTTGTCGTTGTACTTGTAGATCATCCTAATCTTATTTCTTATTAGCCGGTACATATGATCGTAGTGTCGCCGTAAACTTAGATATCTGTAAGCAAAGATAAATAATTAAAAAAAAAAACATATATCTAAATCGACCATACTTACCGTATTTCACATAGGTCAGAACGACCCTCGACAAAGATATCGGTGGTGTAGCCATCTGCTACTGAGAGCGTAACATTTCACGCCCTCTGCCTGTCCTTTCTCTTCGTGAAGACGGGGGCAGAGTTTACAAAGTATCTTCTCACTTTAAGAAAATGAGAGCGGCTTTCTGATTTGAGTTTACACGAAAGTGATGATAGATGTGGTAATCAGACAAAGAATAAGTCGGGTACTAATGTCTGGCTCACCTTTATGCTTAGGCCGAGCGAGCTTATTACGCACACGCATTATCTATGCCAGGAGAGAAGTAGCTTTCTTAGACGTTGACTTGGTTCTTGCGTCGTCCGACAAGCTGCCAGATAGAAATTCAGCCGCCCTTCGCATATCCCATCGCTCGTCTCCACCACTCCTCTAGCCCTGCACGCTGCATATAGGTACCGACTTCGTTCATCTTCTCGACCATCACAATACCGGCAGATTTCGCTGTCGAGCCCCGTTCCGATCCCAACTCCGAGTCCGACTTTGATCTGGATGGATGAGATTCCGCCGATACAGCTTTGGACATTTGCATATCGGCGTCGCTGAGCCCTGTTGTTAGATCCGCCAGCGTGCAGGATGCCCAGCGGAGGGACTGCAGGTGCGTGTCGTAGCGTCAAAAAAGAAGACGATTTAGACGGACAACTCGAATGCGAAGGCGAGCACCGTGTTTAAAACGAACAGACCTTAATTTCGCGTACATAACGCCCAACCTGCGCTTCGCGTCCTTCGACAGCAAGCACCCCTGGGTACCCAATCTTACATATTCCAGTAAGATTGAGCTCGCGCGCCGAGTGCCGGATGATGCGCTTTTTCTGAGAAGAGAGGATATGATGGAATGTGAGCAATGCTCGCGAGTTGGCCTCGAGGGCAAGCGGAACTTTCATCTGCAAAGTTTCAAGTAGATAAACCTCAGGCGGAGCTGTATGAAGAGTTGAAGTAACTTATCGCCTGCGTACGCGACGCCGTGCCAAACGCGTCTGTACATGTGTAGCACGTGCCCACAAAATGTACTTCTTTTTAATTCAAATTCTACCATAATGTTTCTCTCTACGATATCCTCCGTACAGCAAATGATACTTTTATAATAAATGCACCACAGTCAAGAGACTAGGTATCCAAACTGCAGCGAAATTCCTCGCGCCGTGCATTCCTGACGAACACTTTTCGCTTCGCCACTTTGCAGAGAGTACGAATACGGCCAGTCAGCAAGGCGTTTGAGCTCATAACCAATTGGCAGGTATAGTTCTCGTAGGCTCGGGAATACACCTGCAGAGATTACAGCTGCCCATTCCGCCACAGTTATGTCATAGTTGCCGTATATTCTCAGCACCTCGAGGCGCACGAGCCGCTGACCCAGGTTTGAAAGTGTTGAGTGACTGAAGGGAAGAGATAACTCGAGGGTGCGCAGAGCATGACAAGATGCAAGTGCGTCCTCGTCAATGGAAGAATTAAGGTCTTGTTGCGGAGCGCTTTCTTTCGTGAAATATCGGAACGTACGCAAGCTCTGCGAAGCTTCGGAGAGGATCGTTTGCAGGTCATACTCAGTTTTGCATTCGTGTACGACGACCGTCAACTATTGCAATGCTTCCCACGAACGGTATGCCAGTTCCGAGAGCTTTCCGTATGTGATGCGCACCCCGTCCAAATGAAGAAACTCGATGTGTGGCGAGGGCGAGCCGAAAACACGCGGTTCGCAAATGCGCAGGTCGAGATTCACCAGATTTAGACGCTTTAGGTTCGTGAACCGCGAGACAAGGGTCTCATTCCAACGAATTGAGGCACGGACGTCTTCGACGGACCAGTGCAAGCCCTCGACGCGGACTTCGCGTACGTTTTGCGGAAACGCGAAGCTACGCAAGTACCACTCCGCGCGGAGGGCACAGTCAGAACCAAGAGATATTATGGTCAGGTTCGGGAGTCTGAAGAGAGGCGTGAGGCTCATTGCGAGGGCAGGGACCTTGCGGCACGCGCACATGGCTCCGTCCTCGCACATTCGCGAAGCGGGGTGTATGTAAAGTTCATGGATCTTGTCACCCAAACTTGGGTTGCTCGCGAGAGTACGAGAAAGGAGATAGCAAGTGTGGTACGTCAGAAGCCTAGGAGCACTATACAGGACCCGTCGGGCAGGAACAAGCCATGCAAAAGAAACGAGAGCAAGAGGTGCCACATGAGCAGTATCATTAGCCAGGTGGTCAAAGACGATGGGTATAAGATCGTCGACGAGGCGAGAGCGTGGCGACGGGCCTTGCGTGTCCATTTAATAAAACAGAAAAGAAAGAGTCCCTCGATAGATCGATCCGGAGGGGAGTATAGGCTTTTCTACTGTATCAGTGAGACGCTTGACTCAGATTATAAGCTCCGGGAATTGGCCAAAGCAGACATAGCGCTTTCCCGGTGTAAATCAGGCTCCGCAAAATACCTAGTGATGAGCGTCGCAAAACCAAAAGAAACCATAATCCCGAAAGAGAACCCTGAGGCATGGTTGGACAAAGAGCACGGAGCAAGTGATACAAAAGAGAAATGGGCACAAAAGAGATGTCACAAGTGACATGTGGCGCAACTAAATACTTAGGTTTCTTAGGCGCCGCCGTCTCTCCTGCTCTCCCCGAAGACACTTCAAACCGACTCACTATGCCGCCCAGAGTGTGTCAGGCCCTTCCTCTCCATGCTCATTTCTCACTGTAATCGATTATTACAGCGCAAAAAAGCAGCTCCGAATCCGAGCCAGGACACCGAGGTCGCCGTGTCCACGGTGGGTACAAGAGCAACGCGTAGCTCGGCGCGTCAAAAGGACGCTGCACCATCCACCACGACAGGTTGGACTTCTGATTTTATTATATCGCCTTTTTCCAACTAAGTCATTTCATTCGTCACGCGTCTGGGATGCCTGTCATCGTGAGCATCCCCGTCACTTCCTTCTCCCCATGCACGCTCACCCAGGCCTTTCTGAAGAGTAAAGGTAGCTTTTCTCTCTTAAAGAAAGGTCCGGGTTCTAATTGTTTCTTAAGCCGGCGGCTACAACTACTAGAAAAAGAAAGGCGGTGTGAGTGACCCGGCCTACACATCATCTTCTGACTCGTATTTACCTTGTTGCAGAGGCGATGGCAAGGAAGTACGTCCACAACTCTCGTTGTGACAAAGATAAAATTAGAATTCAACGTCTTACGGCTACATTGAAGGGTGAGACCAACGAATTAAGTTGAAAGTTGCTCTGTATGTTCGTTGTTTTGCTTGACCTGAAGGTACACGCTAACTGTGTTTCCAGTGACTTGCTTTCAGTAAGTGTAGGTTCTTTGGAATCAAGGATATGTCTGAAATATCTGTATAGGAGGAAAAGACGACAAAGCGGGCAAGAGGGGCAAAAGCTGCGATTGTAACCCCCGCCAAGAGGTTAGTGACCGTTTTAAAACCAAAGTTCTAAATTTCGCGTCGCGTCTTTTCGAATTCTTGAGCACGTGACATCCACGTGGATCTTAATTAAAAGACACGCGAAGCTGTGTCGGTGCCGACGCCGACGTTCGAGTTGTCCTGCTCAGTCGTTGAGCGTCGTCGTCGTTGTCGTCTGTGATCACTCAGCTAGTGCTGAGTCCTTCGTCGGCGACGCTCACTTTTATTGGTGCCTCATAAACGCCCACCGCACTGTCGCACGTCCAGTCGACCGGGACGCGGAGTCGTCTTTCTTCGAATGCTGTTCTGCTTTTGGTGCTTTTCTAACAAGACAGTCCGCAGCGATGATGGCGGCGAAGATGGTATCAATGACAGTGCCGCAGGACCGAGTAAGTCGAAGGCGAAAGCGACTCCGTCGCCCGCCGTGCAAGTGCAGAGTCCGAACGAACTATTCAACGCGTACGCAGACGCAGAGGAGCCTGACATGATGGGCGCAGAGGGCCTTGAAAGGTTGTGTGCAGAGGGGGATATACCAATGGACGGTGCGCGCCCATTGCTTCTTGCGTGGGAGCTTGACGCGAAGGAGCTAGGCGTGTTCACCCGGGAGGAATGGACAAAAGGGCTGGACACCTTGCAGTGAGTATTTCAACACTGGATTTGCAACAACTTCTTTTTTCTTAAGAAGCACCTAGGGTCAAGAATTTACAATCCCTCGCTATAGTTCTCGTGGACTTGGAGAACCTACTTATCCTGCGCAAAACCCCACCGGCCAGACCAGCAACACAGTCCATATCCAAGAATATTAAGTCGAAGTCTTCTCTGCCCATTTTCGACAAGTACAACAAAGACCGCTATTGGGGCTACGCCGCGAACGTCGAGGCTGCGTACTTAAAATTCTACAACTTCTGCTTTGCATTAGTAAAGAAATCGTGAGTTCCGGCGCGATCAGTTCGTTAAGTATGTACTCATGTTGAATTCGGATCGCAGAGGTTCTCGTAACATAGATATGGAGGTATAAACGTTTTCTTCTTTCTTTGCTGGACATATTTGAATGGTTGTGTTTATTTTTCGTTTGCTGTCAAGTACGCCTCCGCATTCTGGTCGGTAATCCTGGCACCTATCTATCCGATGATGACGGAAATCATCGAGTTTATTAACGTGAGTAAGAATAGCCAGTTTCCGAGTGCTCTTTGTTGTTGATTTTACTAGGAAAAAGGGACGTATAAAGGCGTCAATAAAGACCTATGGTCAATGGTGAGCAAACGAGGCATGGTCACTGTTTCAACAAATTTTGAATTCGATGACAGATGAGAGAGTTCTGCCGTACGGTGAAACCCTCACTCGAGGGATATGATAGTGACGGGGCATGGCCCACCCTCTTAGACGATTTCGTTGAGTGGAAGAAGACGCCGAAGAGCGCAACGGAAACTGAAGGCGCCTCGGGTGCCTTTGCCTGAAATAGGTTTACTTCAGAACGATTACTTACATCTGTTCTTATTAAAGTCAGTATATACATGATCTAGGTATGTTTCATTTTTTTTTCTTATATACATGCTGACTATATTCTACTGTATGCAGCGCAATGCATAACTTAACACTGGTCGTAACTCGCTTCCTGTGAATGTCAATCTTATTTCAGAGTCCTAATGCAATGCAATCTTATCAGATGTTTATGACTGACAAATATATTGGATTCATCCCCATCGTGCATATGTCTTCTTCGTGCCGTTTGGATACAAGTACAGAATAATATTAGACGTGCAAATGTTCATTCATGGTTTTTGTCCGTGCCGTTAGTTCTTCATTCGTTTCTCTATTCCATACGGGGCTTCTCGGCTCATATTCAGCTATTCGCCACCGGTTATCCTATTAAAAGTGATGGAAATGCCCCCGACGATGTCGATTTCGGATTGTCCGCCCGCGCTCGCGCGCTACTTTTGCCCTGAGTTCGCGCACTGCGATCGCGCGGAAGGACGCAGCAAGAACGTCGGTGGGCGTGTGCGGTGGCGAGTGTTGTGCGTCGGGTGCGAGGAAGAGGTCCGGCTGTGTCCTTGAGTCCGTGTAAGAATGGGCTTCGGAAGTGGGGACGTCAGGATTGTGATCATTGTTGGCTCGCGCTGGTGCGCCCCTGGGCTTGCTGTCGTCGGTGTAGTCATAGATGCGCGCTCTGGGGTCGCGCATGTCGAAGAGCGATGCAGGAGTAGCAACAGAGCCAGTTTGATCCTTCCTTTCGTGAAGCTGCTCTGGGTCATCCGAGAACAAGAACAGAAGCCGCCTTCGGCGCAGAGCAGGATCAAGACGCCCCAGGTGTCGGATGTCGCGAGTAGCATCTAATCTAAGTCCATCACGCTCCAAACTGGAGTCATCGCCGTCACCAGCATCTCCGGACAAAAAATAAGGAGAAGTCGCAACGGCGACGATGCTAGGGAGCGGTGGCAGCCCGAGCGATGCACGGACCTCCTTCCAGTAACCCGTGATTTCGACTTCGGCCCCTTCTCTGGTTTCAAAGTCGGAAGCGTCGAATCCGAAACGTTCAGTGTTGTTCATCACAGACAATACGGATGTCGAGGAGCCCTGTCGATAGAACTTTGAATTTTTGGTACTCAAGCCTTTAAGGAGGAGTAGGCCTGCAAGTGCGAGAAGGACGAGCGCGGTGGTGCGGCGCAGAGAGGAGTTCTTCTTGTACAAGGCCATCTTTTCTCGGCGAGTGTGCACTCGACAATGAGTTAAGAGAGTGGACAGAGACCATGAGTAGTAGAAATTGATATACAGTTGAGGCGTGCCAGCCCTGTGGCAGTTTGGTCTAGACTCACGTATTACCAGCCACTCACATACCGCGACCACGCGTCAGCCACCAAGGAAACAAACTGTAATTAATTATTGGGTTGGTGATTTCTTTGTAGCATAGAAAATTAAACTAATGACTTTGTGCCTGCATCAAGGCTTGAAAGATAGCATAGCCTCCATCGCTTCCCTCATCTCTGTCTCCGCAAACACTGCTGCCTCTTTTGCGACCACCAGCTTCTTCTCCAGTTCGTCGAGTGTCATCGCGCGCGTTCCTCCATCTGACTCAACAAAACCCAGGTGCTCGAAACGCGTGAGCGTATTGCCCACATGTGGAAGGAACCCACGCGCGTCCCAGCCGCGATCATTTGACGCGAGAATTGCGCGCACTGCTGCAGCGTTAACATCCCTATGCAATTCCTCAAGCTTCGCGAGTTGAATCTCCATCCACTTTGCGCGCTTGTCCATCGTCGGCGTCGGCGGGTCGGCGTCGTACTCTTCGTCATCGTCTATATCTTCGGGTAGATCGTCCTGGACGAGGCCATCAAATGACGTCGAGCTACGCAACGCATATTCACGTTTCAAATCCTTCAGGTCTTGGCTAAGGATGTCAAAGATAGAACCCCACGTTGTCTGAGGAAGAAGCTGCACTAGATCTGACATCGTTTGAGTCAAGGTCTCTAAGAGTTGCTGGAAAGACGCGACAGTCTTGTCATTCAGGCGTGCCGAGGCGTTGTCTGCGAATGACGCTCCTCCAACAGGGAATGCAGACAACGCGCGAGCCATGGTCCCATAGTCCAGAGACATCTTCGCACTGGGATTAATTTTCGCCAATTCGAAGAAGGGATGGTTGTCCAGATAATATGGACCCTTTTCCACGTCGATCTCTTCCAGCAATTCTGCAATAGTTTTTGGCTTCGTCGGAGGGATGCCATCTTTCGTCTCGCGCGACACACTACGTCTTTTAATCGTATCCGTTTCCGTGGTTGAATGTACTATTTCAGACACATTAGGGAGCTTCGTGTTAGGAAACTGCGGAGTTTCTGAACTCGCGGTCACAGCAGAGGGCACGCTTGACTGAGAATCCTGAAGGATATCCTCTTCCTTAGGAATCCTGATAGGCTTTGTGGTCGGTTTATTCTTCCTAGGCATCTTGGATAAGATAGGCATCGGCGATGCTTGCTCAAGCGTTGCTTCGTTGGATTGGATTTTGGCAGTCGAGGAACGAGGAACTGCTGTTCTTGCAGCAGAGGGCGTAGAACTCTGCTTGGATATAGCCAGCGCTTTAGCCTTTGAAGCTTTCTCCGCCTCGATGTTCCGCTGATTCGCCATCCTTTCCTTTTCCACTCGCTCCTTTTCAGCATCACGATCGAATTTCTCTTTCGCTAAGCGTTCCTTCTCTTCTTTTTCCTCTGCCTTTTGTTTTGCAACCCGCTCTCGTTCCTCCGCCCTCGCCTTTGCAACACGTTCTTTCTCCTCTGCCTTGACCTTCGCGAGACGCTCCTTCTCAGCAGCCTTTTCCTTCGCCGCATATTCGCGTTCGGCGGCTTTCTCGGCCGCTGCAGCTTTCTTCGCAGCTTTGCGCTCCGATTTAGCCTGCGTCTTCTCGTCCTTGTCTGCAGATATGATGTGCGGTTGCTGAAAGGCTTGTGTTGTACGCGTCTGGGAATGAGAATCCGAACTTGCGCTTGCAGTAGGGAGAGCAGGGAAGTCAGCAGCAGAGAGCATCGGGGACGGCTCAGGAGACGGCTCCCGAGGAAGTGCTGCCACTGGAGGTGTAGGTACACAAGAAGATGCTGGGATGGGAGCTGTTCCAAAGAAGGAAGGTGGACGAATCGTTAGCACAAGCTCACGTCTTACATATTAAGCCTAAGAAAGATTTTATAAACAGAAGGAGCCATTTCAACTTGCTCAGCAACGAAGTCGATAACACATTACTGAGCGGAAGTCTTCCATCGCAGTGACGTGAGCAGCACAGCCCAATGAATTCATGACCATAACAACTTCCGTGCTGCGAAAGCATGGCTCGTGGAGAAAGAACAAAACTCTGGCAGGACGGGGAGACTTACCTAAAGATCCTGATCCCTGGATATTAACTTGTGCTTGCATCACCCCTGGTGAAGATGCGGGAGGATTACTCAGAGGCATAGATGAAGGGTGTTGTCCGGAGATGCCTGACCCTAGTTGTACGGTGTGTTGAGGCTGTTGGAACAAAAGACCGGGAGGTCCGCTGAACGAGTGATGAGGCGAGTAACTACTTTCTGTTACCGCTGAACCGGGTATTACTGAAGAGAAGTTGAACCCTCCGTCGTTCGAAGGCGGCGACATGTATGGTAGAGACGACATAATCGCGGGTCCTGGAATGTCCCCGATGATGGTCGCAGTGTTTGGTGGCGATTATCTGAGAAAGAGGAGGGCAATCGAGACGAAGGACAGACAGAATGAGAAACATATACAAGGAACGCGGGAATGAAAGAAATACACGTTTGTCAAAAATGCGTTGATACAAGGATTATACAAATAAAAGCCTCCTACCAGAAGCTGACACGCGTGCTGCTTGTATGCGATCACGTCCAATACCGAGCATGTCCTTCAACGATGTCTCGCTCGCGCTCACGTCGAAGGGTTGAAACCGAGACGGCTGCGGCACATACGAGGGCGGCTGCATCGACTGCGGCAACGTCTGCGCATGTGCGTAAGGTACAAGCGGAGAACCACGCGCTGAGGCCGGCGTCCCTGTACGCGTAGGTAGTCCTAGTCCTGGGGGCGGACCGAACTCATGATGTCTTTGAAAAGGCCAGGGTGTATATGAGCTTGCCGCTGACGCCGACGACGGGTTTGGATTCTCTGCAAGGGAAAGGGATGAAAGCGATGTGTTCGCACTAAGAAGTGGTGATGACGTCGCGGATATTGACAATCCCGTCGATCCTTGCCGCTCACGAGCGAATCCGAACCGAGACATGCGACGAGACGACTCATCCTCAAGAACTGGGGACGGTCGTTGGGCCGTAGAGTGCGAGGCAGCTTCGGATGACTCTGCGAACGGGTTGAATGAACCCGTATAGCCCGATGATGACGAGGATGTCTTTTCCATGCCTGGCGACCTGAATGTCTCGTAGAGAGCCCTTGATGGATGGGTACCGTACGACAAACCGGGAGGCGGTCCAAAATTTGGTGGCCCATTAGCTACCCCACTATTCGAGAAAGGGTCAAAGAATCCTCCTCTGACAGACATGCCCGAACCACCATCGAGATTTGGAAGAGGCGCGTCAAAATGGTCATCGTCAGGAGCAAGCTTTGGATCCAAGTTGAAGTTAAACCCTCCCGACTCGCCATCACCCCCAGTGAGGTTTTGCAGTGTACGATCGAGATCTGGGAAAGGACTGAGGGACGTTGAGGGAACTAATGCCTCACGACGATTCATGACATCGTCGAGCAGGGCCTGAGCTTGCGTCGATATCTGATACGCCGTAGCTGACGCCTCGCGAGTCAAGGACGAGGGCGATTGGACTGTCGATGGCGCAGAAGTACCTGGCGGAGGTGGCGTCAGTCCAGGAGGAACCGCAGGGAGACCCGGAGGTGCTGCCGGTGGTAGGACTGGCACACTTGGCACCGACAATGCTGGGGATGCAGAGGCAGCTTCCAGCGAGCCCAAGTCAGATTCAACAGCAACTGAGGACGCGGGTGAACGCGGTGGAAGAGGAGTCTGCGATTCCTTTCTCGGCTTTTGCTGCTTAGCGCTAGGAAGCGCAGGTACCGGTGTGAAAGGTCGCTGCGGTAGAGATGTCATTGCAGGAGTGGATGGTCGTGATGAAGATGCCTGCGAAGGCGTCTTTGGTCGCGCTGGCTTCCGCTCTT
>JAJOHG010000213.1:0-44654 GCA_021029095.1 Phellopilus nigrolimitatus
GCTCATAACGTTCTGCCTGGTTCAAAGCTAAAACTGATATAAGTGCAAGAAACCAAAAAAAAAAGCGAAGATAGCAATGCGGAAGTCAAAGGCTCAGCGATATTAAGGCGGTGAGAAGCGACGCAGGTGCTTTGGTGAGTTTGACAGATGCCATCATGACAATCTGAAACTGTGCAGTCCATGATATTTCTTGATACTTATTTCAACCCTCGGAGAACAGGCCGATGAAAATCGGTCTTCAGGTTTTCTGAAAATGCTTCTTGCACTTTGTTGTCATTTTATTTTTTGAAGTGGGCTGCATGTAGACTTTTCAGATTCAAGATATTATGCACGAATGACGAATGAGAGTAGTCCGTGGACAACTCACTGCAAGGCGGCCGTTGAGTCACCCGGCTGCCGCCCGGGCCGGGCCCTGCACGTGTTCTCCTCTCCCCGATCTTACGCGGCGAGTGCTCAGCTTCAACGACATATATGCATACGAAGTTGGCCCGCACTTATTTATATCGTCTCGGGATTTCACTTGTCATAAAATAGATATGTATGAGTATGCTCCTGTGGTTTGCTTTTACTCGTGTTCGGGTATGGCAGATTAAATAACGAGACTGATGATGCTGATTTCAGGCGGGCTGCTGGCTTTCCGTCCTTCGCAACGAGTTGGACGCCAAAAATGAGAGACCAGACCATAACCCAACTTTATAAGAACAAATTGCGAGCGTTATACATAGGGAAAAAAAGAATTTCACTGCGTGATTCGTGGGTCATGGATAAAGAACGTCGATGGCTCAAAATATAGTAACATAACTATGAATGGAAAGGACGGTACGGTACTCAAGATCATCGTGAGGGCTGAAACCATTAGAACCCCCGATCGATGTCTACCTAACAGAAAACCCTCTTTGATCGGCTGAAGTTTGCACAGACGACTTGCGCGACATTATGATCTTTGCCGAACCATTTTTCCGCATAATTTTCAATTCTTACTGCCAATAGGTCATTGCGATGGGTTCCCGTTATTAGTCACGCTCACATCGAGCGCTAAATCGTCCGCAGCGTGTTCAGTCCACGTCGAATAGTGCGAAATGCCGAAGTCCATGCTGGGCAGCGGGTGCGACAAACTGGTCGCTCCGCGCTGCTCGTCGTCAAATGAGTGCAGATTAAGTAGGAGTCTTGACAGCATGGTTGCGGATATGCCTTTATAAATGTAATCAATGATTGAAAAGCAGAGATCCTAAGGAGGACGCATAAGGAGGACGCACATATGCGATAATATCGAATTGTTTCCCGCACTTTGTGCGAATAAGGAGTTTTGTAGGATCTTGTCCGAAAAGTCAGTCAGCTGTATAAACCCCTTAAAAATTCTGTGTGAAAAAAAGGGCTTACCATCACGAACAACCAGCCAAGTCAGCTGCGAGTGCAGACCACATCGACGTTGCTCATGGATGGCTTTCCATGTCCGCACCACCGTCAACGTGAAGATAAACCCGTCAAAAATGAGAGTGAGGAGGAGTGAGATTCTGAAAGCTAGGGAGTTGGTTTGCAGATCCGGTTTAATTTAGTTTTGCGGAAACGAACTGGGATCTCTTACGGATAGACCTAAGGGAAATGACCGAGAGATGAAATCAAAGGAATTTAAATGTTTTACGAGAGGATGAAACCAGGCAGACATGATCGAAACACGGAACCGCCGAATCCATCTAGCCCGAAACTAAGGAGTATCCCAGAAAACTGCGTTAAAGCCCACTTTCCTACCGCCAGTCGTCAGATTTACTAGATATTCTCAGGAAGACTGGTACTCACGGCAGACGTGATGACAGTTGCCAATCCAAGTAACGTTGTAGAAATCAAAATCCACTTGTTGCATTCATACAGAGCGTACGTGCGCATAGAAAGCATGACTGCATCGCGATATTCACACATATTAGACAAGTAAGCCCGCGTGGGAATAGGATAGCGACGAACTAGCGATGATTATTTGAGTGAACAAGCTCAGATACCCATCGATGCGCGCAAAGTTCTTGCAGCTATGTAGAGAGGCCCGTGAAATAAAGACATATAGACAGCATATTCACGTACAGCTTATGTTTAGGCTGAGATCAATAGCTTTAACCTCATATTCAGTCTTCAGTACTCACGAGGATGTTATCCGGTGGGTCAAAAAGGAGGTATAAAACCACAAAATAGCCACAAAACGTGACATAGCGATTTATCAGGAAAAGGGCACTACTGAGTGTTAGACGGCGCTGCCAGATGCGTCGCAGCTCAGTCGGAAACGTGATGATGTGGTCATAGTATAAAACCGCTACATGGCGTATTTTAATGTAGTAGCAACAATAACGAAGTAGCTTGGACGTACTGATCGAGGCGATAGTATAGTACTGCAGCGTGAAACCAAACGGGAAAGAATAGGTATCTGTGAGCTTGAGCTTAACGTGCTTGTGAAACTTGGACTCATATTTCCTGAGTCGCTTCGAAGACGAAGCCTCGTACAGACAGAGTCATGAGAGAAGGAGCCAGGTGTGCGAGTGGGGTCGAAGAAGACAATGCACGTTGATCAAGCTCTTCGTTTGCGTTAAATACAGGGAGAAATGCACGCGATCAGTCATTAGAGTTGCCGAAGAGCACTATAGCATCATGGACGGGGACTATCATTATCGCGCTATCGGGATTTGGGACAAGATTGAAGCATCTTCAGGGCTGATTTAGAGATCAAGGTTCCGAGCAAGCACCGGGCGCAAACAACAGTGATGGCCCAGAATCAAGTATTAAGTGTCATTAGATCGAAGGGATTCGAGTCTATGCAAACCTAATGATACATTCTTTTGAGATGCGTCTATATAAGTACGAGTGTAGACTTCTTGCCAGTGTCGTGAAGTGAGGAGGAAAGTAAATATCGGTGATAAGCCGTAAATCGTACAAGTTGAAATAGCGCTCGTAACCTCGTCATAGATATGCACGGGAAAAGGACGTCCGGAACAAAAACAACAGACCTAGAAGAAACGTGAACAAAAGCTGAAAAGCCGTCAGCTAGGCGCATCAGCCTTTTCGATTTCCGCCTGACTCTGCACTGCCGTGATCTTCCCCTCCTCCGGCTCACTGTGCATGCTTTCTGGCTTCCCTTGTTGTCCAACAGGGCCAACACCACGCAGGAAGACCAGGGCAAGGATCGAGGCGAAAGCACCGAATGCAAAGACCATCCACTGTGCTGCGCGGTATGCGTCGAGCTGGATGTCCCTCCCAGACTCGTTTGTCTCGCTCCTAAGCACGGTATTATGCACGATCGTCGTGGCCGCGAGGCCGAGCGCAGTGCCGAGCTGCGTGAGCGTCTGGAAGAGCCCGCCCGCGAGGCTCTGCTCGTGCGGCGCACTCACTTTAGCGACGAAAATGGTCCCGCACGCGAAGACGAAGTCTGCGCCGAACACGCTGCAGATCGCCGCAGGGAAGCCGAATGCCCAGTACGGTGCAGAGGGGACGATGACCGCGAAGAGGAGGCCCGCGAGCCCCGTGAGCAGCGTGCCAGCAGCGACGAGGAACACGACCGGCAGGCGCCCCACGACAGCCGCGACGAGCACATTGCACGAGATCCCGACGACGAACATTGGGAGCATGCGGATCGAAGTCAACACGGGCTCGAGGCCCTGGTAGTCCTGGTAGTAGAGCTGTGCCCAGAAAGACCAGCTAAGGAAGGACGCCCATTCGAGGAATGCGATGCATTGCACCGCTGCGAACTTTCCGTGCGCACGCGACCACATGGAGAGCTTCATAAGCGGTGGGCGGCGGGCGCCCGACATGTCGCTTTCCAGATACCACTGCCATACGATGAATGCGACGAGCATAAACACGCCGATGATCAGGAGCGCGATGATGTATGGCGTCCGCCAGCGCTGCGGTGCGAGCTCGCCTTCGCCCAGGATGAATGTGATGAGCACGAGCGCGCTCGTCACTAGCGTAGCGCCGAGCCAGTCGACGCGTTTGTCTTTCTCTTGCGACGGGAGGTCCGCATCGATGAAGAAAATGCCACCGATGAAAACGAGCAACGCGAGGCCCGCGGTGAGGAAGAACGGCGCACGCCACGTCACGGGGGCCCACTGCGTGAGAATGCCACCGATCTGCATGCCAACTGCGCCTCCAACGGGCGCGCCAGCTGAGAACGTCGAAAATGCGATGGAACGAGCGCGCGAGGGTGGAAACGCGTGGGCGAGGATGCCGAGAGAAGCAGGCACCATCGCTGCAGGACCCAAACCCTGGACGCCACGCAGTATATCGAGCGTGAGGATATCATTTGCAAAGCCACACCCAAGCGAGAGAGCTCCAAGCCATAAAGCGCCAAGAAGGAATGCTTTCTTACGGCCGTAAAGGTCGGCTAATCGTCCGAAGAAGATGAGTAAGCATCCCTTGTTTAAAACTTATCAGATAAAAATAGCAATAGACATTGCAAAGACATACCGATGAAAGAGAGTACGCGGACACGATCCACTGCAGCTGGTCTTCGGGTACATTGAAGTCTTGACCAATACGCGGCAGAGATATTGATGCAGATGAAGATGAAGAAATCTTGAAGACGTACTTAAACAACCGCAAGATGAAGAATAAAGCAGGATGAAAACGCACATTTACGATCATACCAATCGTACACGTCGCAACGAGCATGATAGATCGTATCCGCGATCTCTGGCGTGCAAATCCGACGTTCGCAGCTGCGGCTTCACCCTCGTCCTTACCCCCGGCATTATCCTCGTGACCAATATCTGTGGCGTCTGTGGTATCCATACCTCTCACACTCGGCGACCGCGTATTCGCGTTCGACACAGCAATGGCAGTGGTCGAGCTCGCAGTCGATGAGAACAAGGCCGCTAGTGAGGGTTTAGCACGTAGCTCCTGCTCCTTTTGAGCGACATCGAAGGTATCGGAGCCGGCATCGCCTGACGTTTCGTGCATGGAAAAGACGTCCGCTAGCTAGAGTCAGAAGTTGGACACCTGAAGGGTCCCCTGGCAAAAGCTCAATCGAGAAAGGCAATTGACGTATGGTAGAGATTAGGCTTGAAGTCAAGCTTGAGATGTAGACAAATACAAGTCGCAAGCCGCGGGAGAGATATGGCAAGTTCGTTCAAAACTCGGCCATAGATATAGGAAGAGAAAGACGGAACAAAAGACAAAAGTGGGCAGAGTTCGCTTGCACTTTTATCGCTTGAACCTGCCGAGAGCCGACCGGCGACGACGGGATAGGACGCATCAGCAGTCACGTGCTCTGATCCCGGCTGCCGTTTTTCCCATTTCCGGATCACGATTATTGAGGCGCATCCCGAGCTCGGATGTGTGGGGTATCATTGCCTCTCTCGGTCGAAAAGCGGAGGGAAGGTAACCAATGGAGGGCTTGCGGAGGTAAAATGGACACCAATGTGTAATTGAACGGAACCAATGGCATAAAATCGTAGTGCGGACGATGTAACAAGAGTGCAAACTTCACACCGGACAGCCTGCCAAGGCTGCGGTCGCGCATTTCACACTCAGTAAGTGGAACATTGTCAGCGTCGTCGAATTCAAAATCTGCTTCTCAGCCTTGATCGCACGGAAGTGCGGTTGAGCCGCGGTGCAAAAAGACACAAGAAAAGAAGTGAGTGCTGTGATGGTTGACACGCTGTGGCTGCCCTGTGGCCCAGAATTTGATGTTGATCTCAGCACACATGATCTCGCACTGCGTATTGAAGGCTGCGGCAAGGAGGATGAGCGATGAAACTCAAGTTAGAGAGATGAATACTCGTCATAACGGGGGCCGACAACTGTGGGGAGGTCAAGACTTTGATAAACATTCAAAGATGAATGTCACCTTCTTGTCAGGCTATTCTCCGTACTGACCGTGAGTCCGTGTCACCAGGCAGCCAAGCAGCGCAGATTATTTGTGAAATTGCAATCATGCCGATTAGGTTTCGATTGAGGAGCCTCGGGAGTTCTGCAATAATTGTTTGTGATCGATCGCTAGCAACTTTTCGCATTTATTCCAATGTTGGCGTCAGAAATCATAGTTAAAGCTTTGATATCGAGACGTCGTTCTGTTCGCTTCTTTTCCTACAAGTAAATGAGCCACACGAGTCTATAAAATAAAATATGCTCACAAACCTCCTGTACACGATAACCCTCAATCATGGGATCTCGCAACTACCGAGCTGCTTGATCTCAAGCTCCTTCAACCAGTCAATAATTAATCGAGTTTATCCGAAGATGAAGAACGGACAGGCACACACTTCATGTGGACGTCGGCACGAAGGGAAGGCCGCCGCCATCTTCAGCCAATCAGGTCGTCCACTCTCCAAAAGGAAATGCCGCCATTCCGTAAACACGTGACAAGCCTCCTTGAACTTCGCATTCTTTGTCTCCTTTTTTTCATTTTTTTTTTTCAAGGAAACAAGCAGTTTCTAATACATATCTATTATTATGGGCTATGTGATATCAAGCTTTCCGGAAACTTCCTGTGCATGCCAATGAACTCGTCGTTCTACGCCACCTTTCAGGACAATCACACGACTGCTGTCGCTCTTGCTGTGCATGACTGGCTATGACATTGCTCGTACTCTGGTCTCGTGCTGTATCGCTTTTTCTCAAAGCATGCTTCGAGTCAACCCCACGAAACCGCGCATTTCGTTGTTGACACTCCAGATACCTGCACGCCCGGACTGTCTTTCCTTCATAGGACAGAGTAATGTGCGGCCGTTTTTGAGCTTTTGAGTCTTCAGTTTCTAAGGATAACAATCTTCCCAGCCATTTTTTTGCAGCATTTATAAGGTCGAATCCTAGCTTTATCACCGCTTCAAGAGTAATGCACGAATTCCAGGCACAATCTTGGAGAAGAAGAGAGAATCCCAAGAAAGGGATTGGGAGGTGAGAACATTTTCGTTTACAAATCCAGCCAGGCTTCTAAATGCTTCCAGCCGTCCGCCGATACCATGCTTCTCATTTCTCATTTCTCACTCTTCTTTAATGGAGACGCAGGAGTCAACCTCTTCCTACATAAGCGATCGGAGATAGACAGCAACCCAACTACCAGTGACTCTATTCGGTTCCTCGGGCTTTTGACATCTCGACCCACCTTGAGCTAAGTCAGTATCCGAGTCTCATTCAGTTCAAAATGATCTCGCGAAGTCTGACGAAGGCAGCTCGTATATTGCGTAGACACATGATCCCTCCTGCGTGCTCGGACGCTAAACTCGACCGCGCATCTTATAACGGATTTCCCATTTATATGCGAACCCAAAGTCCGCTCTAAATTGTCAGGTAAAAACATGCTTTCGAGTTGTTTAGGCTTGTCCTGAATAAGACCGACTTGAAGACAGCTGTGACACTACATTGTAATCTGGGAACATTCAAGGTAGTGTTTATTCTTAATTTGTTCATTGCTTTTATACTTATAAGCACTATCAGAAACTGTCTAGAGGTCTAGCAAAGTAGTCCCGAAGGACTCTGAACGAATATGAGACGGCTAGAGAATGAACCAATTCTACGTTGACGTTGGCAAGTTTCGACTAGCTACAGATTGAACTTATCTGATTAAATGGGTCCGTACCGCAGGTGAGTCTAGGCCAACAACAATCTAATGCAGCGTTCTGAGTGTCCCCTTATCTACGAAAAATCCACCCCGTACCAAAGTCGATACGTCATGTCGCAGAGCTCGATCTCTCTAGAGCGTCTCCCATCTCCATAGTGATATAGGAGAAATTGTGTCGTATATTGCATCAGACATTGGCCTAAGAGACGATGCAATTACAAGTGAACTTGTCTACCTTTCGGTCAGCGGCCGTCGTCGCCGGGCGCCTCATCGAAGTCTCGCTGATTATGCTGCAAGAAACCACGCAGCTGCGTAATATTTCAATAAGTGCCATGATGCGCAGGTTCATCGACCAAGATAGGCGTCGCCATGTACATAACCGCCGAGTAAGCGACCTGGACCATTGTATTCCCCTTTTCACGTCTTCTGTTTCAATCACACTTTTACCCTTGCTAATTCAAAATATTCACTGACTCGCATCGCAATATAATGCAGGCTCTTTGCGGAAACAAATTCACCCCATAGAAGTCGCAGCCGGCGCATTCGTGCCTAGCTCGTGCACGCGTACACATCTGCAATTGCAACGGTCAGCTCTTTCTTTACTCTCTTTGTTTAATCATCCATCTGCTCATATGTGGACTCATCAGCATACCGTCGAGCGGAGGGATCACCACCAAGTCCGGATTTCAGATAAAATTGCAAAGAGAAGAGGTATGAGCGCTGGAAATGGGGCGCGCCGGAGCGTGTAATGTCGGTGTGGATGAGGACGGAGATGACGATGTCGCCTCGAGGATGTACATGTATGATACCGATGCCGTTGTGAACGGAGCTCACTGACATCGAGTGGCTTTCGCGCAACCAAGCAGCGTCATTCTTTTGATATCGCCCAGGAAGTCTGGATGCTATGATTCAATAATCTTCCGCTTCAAACACGGACTCGCTTCTCACGTTCATTCTGAAGGCCTGCAATAAGCAAAGCTTAGTTAAGAGTCTGCGGGACTAGGGATTCACGATTTATTTATGTTGAAGAATGCTCAAGCGATGTACGATCTCGATATCATATACTTGTATAGTGTCCAAGCTCTTCCGCCGGTATGCAAGTTAAATGAGACCAACGTCGCCGTCTCATACCACCAAGAACCCCTCAGCTCAAATAAACAATTACGGCCTCCGAGTCCTGAACGCTCACCACTACCTCACCACCGTTCACTGAGACGCTCTCCAAAGTTTGCGTTCCAACAGACTCGCAGTTCTCATCGAAAGTTCCGCCGCCAATCGATACGCCCGAGCCCGCAAGAGACGTCGCATTCGGTGCACTCAGCCTTTTCACACTCACTGCTTGTAGAGACGAGTCGATTCCGGAGAGCGAGATGTTCGTGACGGAGCGAGTTCCAGAGCCAGCGAAGTACACGGAGTTGTAGAGGAGGACTCGGGTAGGGGCGGATGAAGAATCCGGGAAGGAGGCGTACGCGCCAATCGTAGAAGACCCCGCGTCGAGCATTACTAGATGTGTCGAAGAAGAGGTGCCGAGGAATTCGGAGACGAATATTGCGCCATAGTACGGCGCGAAGACACTGGAGTTTCCCCAGAAGCAGTATGGCTAGAGATTTCAATGTTGTTAGAATGCACAAATCGAAGGTCGTAGAATGTGCTTACACAATCGCCAATGGTACCCTGGTGGAAATACAGACGGTCGACGCCTGTAAGGGCGCCTTGTAGGACATAATCCATTACCCATAGGCCGGCGCCGAATGTTGGGCTGATCCCACCGCCTCCGCACGTTGCTAGGAAGAGGCCGTCAATTCAGATGTTCGCTCTTCATTCATCTTCATTTGACTAACCAGAGTTGGTTTCCCCGAGGAAGTAACTCTTGCCTTGTGCATGTGCCGCACTCGCCTCAGAAGCGTACTTGCTCGTATAGCTTACGGTCCCGCTTGATTGTCAAGTTGCAGATTTCAGATCACCATTAGAAATCAATACACCATCTTTTATGAAAGAAATGCGTTTCATGGGGCTCACGAATGGTTCATCAGACTCTCAAGGTCCGTTGACGCGCCGCCGCATGCGGATTGGGGATACGAATGCCCGGAAAACGTCTTCACAAACGTGATGGCATCCCCAAGGAGTGGTATCAAGCCCGATGTCGACCAAGAAGGGTATGACAGGTATACTGCTCCCTGAAAGACGTTACCAACCTACGTTCGGATTAAGAAAATATTTTATTAGTAGAATACCGAGATTGGACAGAGTAGATGCTTTACCGAGGAGGAGATAGACGTAAACCAGCTCTTCTGACTTGCCCCGTCCGTTGTGGGTAACCACGATTCGCCGGAAGGGACGATGGGCGAACTTCCCGCATAGACTTCGCGCGACGTCAGAAAAACAGCGACAAGACAAATATAGCTCTGCTTTAGTGTCGCTATCTCCGAGAATAAACATAGACTCACGGTCCGGTTCGTTTCCTAGTTCGAATGCCAGCAAGCCCTTTACACGCTGTACAGCCTCCTCTGCAGCCTCCTGAGTGTTCGCGATATCATTGAGTTGACGATTTAGCCCGATGGTGACATCGCCCGTCAATTCTCCGGCAAGCGTAAAAAACGATGGCCCGTACGTGAGGGAGTCTGGCGCGTCATTGGGGGAGGCAACCGTGTAGTTCACTGCGCCGGACAGAGATGGATCGTATGTTGCTCGATCCCTTCCCAATTCATTTGATAGTAGTCGTAAATGAATTTCTTGATACGAAGATTAAAGTGTCTCACTGTGTTGTCCCACCAATCCTCACCGCAGGAGGCGCATCTCGCAATGCCGCGATATTCGATAGACACGCTGTCGTCCCACTGAGCTCAGTATATTCTGGAAATGCAAAGAACTCTATCGAGACGCTCAGAAGCGAAGGGTCGACAATGACTGCAGAAGTGGTAGCTGCAGTGGGAACGGAGAATGATGTGGTAGTAGTGGTCTGGGCCTTTGCGAGCTGAAGCGAATATACCACAGAAAGGAGCACAGTACAAGAAATGCGCTTTCCAGACATTCGTCCTAAGGGGTAAAACAAGGAAAAGGGAATAACGAGCTCGTCAAGACAACGACAAAATTGGTCCAGATGTTTTCAGTATGAGCTGGTGGTACGATCCGTATTTTTCTCGGATCAGAAACTAAAAATTGCGAAAGCCACGTCGGATAGGAACGATGGTTCAAAGAGTTCGTAGAACGCACCAGGAACATCAGTCATGGGGTCGCAATGCAAAATTTAGGTCACGAGAAGAGAGTTGAAGAAACACATAAACGTCGCATAGAACGCAGCCCGATTACATATATTTGCCAGATTACGGGTTGTCAACTTCAGAGCAGATTCCATGAAGCAAATATCGACTGTTATAAACCAGGCATTAGGTACTCGTCGCATGGTAACAATGGGGGCAATGTTGCCATCGTAAGACTGGCGAAGTCATTGAAGCTTCCCGGACGGGCCGTCTTCATCGAATATCCAGTCACAAGACTGTCTTTGTGCGAGACTGATCGTCGCAGAATGCATTTTGCCTTTCAACTAGAAACTTCTCGAAGCCATTGCCGAAAAGAAGCTGCAGCTTCACAGTTAGTGCTGCCGGAAGGCAAGGCAAGGCAAGGCAAGGCCAAGGTACCTTGACGCCAAATTACTCGATTTGGACGCGAATCAATGATGGCTTGTCCAAATCGAGTAATTTGGTGTCAAGGTACCTTGACCTTGCCTTGCCTTGCCTTGCCTTCCGGCAGCACTATTCACAGTAAACGCCTTATACCAAGTGAGGCATCCGTATGACATGTTGTCTGCAAAAACGGGCCGTGAAGAAACCATCTGACATATATTAGCAAGTTGTCGCGTCCACCACAATGCCGCCCGGCGCGAGATCGGGAAACTCAGGAGGAAAAGAAAACATGAGCACGGTTCGGAATGTGGACACGTGCGAGGTTTGAAGCTTGAAGGACAAGGACAATCGTTGCTTGAGTGAACAGTGGTGGACAGCTAGGTGCAGAGCTCCGCGACCGAATCTAAGGCGTGAGACATAGTTGCTAAATGTGGATGTAAAGTCTAGATTACATATACACTTCTAGCCGGCAAATGCCAGTTTTGCCAAGGCAAAATGACAAATCTCACCAATTTGAGTTTTGCCCCCGCTATCGTGCAGAGACTTTTGCGTAGCAAAAACAGCTGAGGAGCTCGAATCAATCCGGGCGATCTCATGGATATATTTTTCTCTGATATCCTCGTCCTTGCAAAGCGGAACTATCACGCCAGCTTCTGTATTGCTAATTGGCGACTTTCTTTCTTCCATTTGAGTCTTTTGAGGGTCACCGTCTCTTTACAAAAGCAGTTGATCACGGCACGGAAAGCAGTGCGATATCTATTGGGCTACAATTTTCTGGATCTCGAAAGCAAAGGAAAGTGTTAAAAGAATGAATGAGACGCCGATGGTTATGTCACGGAAAACAACCCGAATTCGCAGACTGCGAGTTCGAACACACAAATGTACCAGACTCTGAGCCAGGTCAATAACGAATGGATGTGGTGCCGTCTGCTAGAAATCGCAGCGCTAGAAATATGACGTCCTAAACCCGCAAGACGTTGTGTTTCCTATCGAATGAGGGCTGAGACTCCGTGTTATATTCGTAATCATCAGGTATCATATCAGAAGAAATCTATGATAGCGTTCAGAACGCATCCGAATAAATGAGCACATGAAACGCTTACCCCTAAGTTTCTTTTGCGGTCCGTGTCGGCAGATTTGAGGTCCAGCGTGTGCCGATTGACAGTCTGAGGAAGCGAAGTATCGTCATTAGAGCGAGTTTCTGGAAAGTGTGTTGAGTACTTACTGTGTTAACGTTCACCGATGTTTTATTGACGTTCACGGAATTAGGACCCAAACGTCCCATTTGGTATGAGGATGTCGCAATACCCGAGCCGGTGTCCTGACCAACACCTGCAACGCTCGCCCTAGCGTTCAAACTATTTAACAAAATTCACCAGTTATCATGATGGTCGACAATGCATAGAAAAAAAATGGTGCTCGTACGTTGCGTAGAGTGTATTTGAGTACACTGGAAAGCTCCGTTAAAACAACATCACGATTTAACAGTTATAAACTTACGCTTGCTGACGCAGACGAAAAACGTTATATAGATAAACGCATTTGGGTACAATGAAATCTACGACCCCTCATTAACATAGTCACGCTCAACATCATGAAGTATTCACATACGAAAATTAGCGACATCAGCGCGCATAAGCTCGTTAGCAATCCCGTGTTAATTGTAAACAAGATTAAGCGGTTTATGATCGTCTCGGAGCGCGAGAATCCCGTGCGCGAACGTTGGAGCAGGAATATGAGTGTGAAAGCGATCATTATGTCGCTCGCCGCCCCAAGGATGTTGATTGAACGCGATTCGTTGAATATCGACCGTAGCTCATCGAACGAAGCTAATACGGCACTGTTTTAAGGAGTCAAGATGGATAAATCATTTAGAATCAGAAAAACCTTGATAGGGCGTTGGCGCGTTAAAAACAACTTACGCCTTGGCAAAATACACTGAGTTTAAAATAAGTATGCGTGAGTAAGCTAAGTTATTACACGGCATACTGATATTCACGCACGAATGGCAGAGATAAACTCCCCCAATACCAGGAGCATCAAGAAGGAAACGACGAATATATTTTGGTGGCTCACTGTCGTGCAGCGTGAGAGGTGAGAAAATTCTGCAGTATGAAGGACGTACATTTCCAGACGCGGTAAACCAGGAGCGACTGCACGAGGAAGCAAATGATTCCCTACGATTGATAGGAATAAGCAAGGAAACAATGTACCGCTATCTAGATGCTTACGCTCATGAGCACCATGACCTAAAAACCGGCTAATTAGAGGAAGCAGATTAAAGAATACAGAGGCATGTCGTACCACAAGACTTTTCACAAGGTGTGTCAGAAAGAGCGGGTTCCCGTAGTTCGTGATCAGATACGTGTAGCCCGAATGTATTATCAGACCTTGGTGCACGCTATCAAAGACCCAGACAGTTATAACCTGAGTATCGCGCTATTTTAAGAAAATAATAAAAAATCGCAAATCGAAAAAGACTCACAAGAGTCTTGATCCACCGCTTGTCTTCTGGATACATCTATACAACACCAGACATGGTTTGGCTGGTGCATGAAAAAAAATGTCGAACATCGAACGTACGTTGAAATAATAGTAAAGCTGCACGCATCCAACACCCCACAAACTGTACGCAGACAACCATCAGATACTTTCTGAAAAGCCTACATTACTAGAGAGGCCTACGCCATAGAAAGCCTGCGTCAAAAGCGGGACATCAGTTGGAGGTCCGAGCGTAAGAATAAGTAGGGCGGGAGCTTACACGACAGCCAGATAAAGCGCGCCCATCTGCAAACATTAAATGATAGGGCTTGTAAGAGCTCGAGGAAGAAGATGACGGAAGACGTACAGTGTTGTCCAAGGCAGGCAATCCCGTCGCTGGCTTCATACTTGCAATGATTCGATCTGGGGATGCTCGAACAGTCGCTTTCGATAGTCTCGTCCCGCAGAGCCAAGCTTCGACAAGTACGACAACGAGCACGCAGAACAGATGGGAGTGGAATACATACAGGCTTCGGGAGATCCAACGTCCTGGCTCGCCCATCAATTCATTTAAGTCGTTTCAAACGGTGCTAGTAAGGCACGGGAAGTTGTCGATGTTCGGGTCAGACTGATTTTCGCTGATCCCGAACATCGACCCGGACCAGTTTTGACATTTAGGCCGACCCTTGAACCGAACCTCTCGCGTGCCGGTTCGAAGGTTGACCCCCCTCTGAACCCTGCAAATTCTTCACAAACCCAGAATTAATCTTGCGCTGTAGATTTTGAAATTTAGATAAACATATAATATTGCATTATAGAAGAGCCATTGAACACTCACAAATACAGTTCGATCCGAGACCGAACATCAGCCTTAGTGAAAAATTATTCGAGGGAAAACGAGCCATATCCCGCGCTGATTTTAATGGCCCCTCCCAATTCTGCGATTGAAGCGCTGTACGGGTCGGTATCGGGCAAACATCATCTGATCCGTGAGGTTGGCGAATTTCTTTTGTGCGATCTGACATTTACTGCAGCAGCTCTCGAGCTGTTGCATCGTATGGCAGACTGACTTTCTCACGCATTTGGAAGATAACGACGCAAACCTTGATCTTCATCGGTTAGCCGAACGTTCTTCGACTCTAAGCGAGTATCAAAGAACGTTCCGACGTTCCGATAACCCATCGTCGCCCGTGCCGACGAGCTGCAATCGTGCCAAATCTTGGAATCTCAAAATATCGAGTGAAATCGCGGCAAGATTTAAAAAAAAAGAGGTTTGAGATGGCAACCGGACACAGACTTAGTCCCGATTCCGCTGGAGTATTGCTACCTCTAATTGCAGAATCGAGCGAGATCGAACTGGTCGGTTCGTTCAACATCATATGATAAAATTGAGAACGGCGCGATCAGGTATGAGCATCCAGAGATTCAGCAACCTCAGGCAGATCTTGAGGAAGACGCCGAAGGCTAGATTTGTATGCCGAAATTTGTTCAGGTTCGATTTATTCTTATTGATTTTTGCCTTTGTCTATAATAAATTCAGGTTCGAAAGTGGAGAAAACATTTGGTACTTAGCACAAAATTTACGATTTTTGATTGGTTGAGGCTCGATTCGGGTTCCAAAGAGGGTCAGCGAACCAGCCTGAATCACGGTTCGGTCCCGCGTGGATACTCTCTAGGGCTGGCCTTTGCATGATACAGTAGCTCGGAAGTCCCTTGACTCTTGTGGATGGGCAAAATAAAATTGGCGATGATCTTCCATAATTGGCGTATCATTTAGTTATTTGTATTTGAGATGATGTGCTTAAATTACATTGCTCGATGATTAGGCAACTTGGTCAGCGCCAACCACGTCGCGGCCTGTCGAGTTTACGATTCCCATACCTTGCTTGCATGTGGCAAGAGTGTATCGTGCTTGATTAAAGATTGTTTCCACCTAGCTGCAAAACGTATGATATAGTTTCGGACGACAGCATTGAAGCCTTTGATAGATGCAATGATACTACATAGAAAATTCAAGTAGAGATGCGATGTGAAGTAAGAATCACCAAGATCCGGATGTGCCAGATTCCGTACCGAGCCGCGAGCGCCTTCTGATTCGGCAGGTAGTGCAATATGTATCCGGTATCTACGGGCTAGACCGATGGACCTCGAAAGTGTTGAGAAAACGATTGAGACGCCTTCTGTCGAGGATGTTTTTTTTTCTTCTGTACTGGAGAAAAGCGTTTGCGGAGGCCAAACATTTACCAATCTCCATTACAAATCATTACAAATGAAAGGCACTGTTTCTTAAGTCGCAGCGCTAGGAACATGGCGAACTAGACCTGCGAGATGCCGCGTTTCCTGTCGTACTCCATGTTGTCGTCGTAATCAGAGGGCGTCAATGCAGAAGAAACCTATGGTAGCCTTCAGAACGTATCCGAATAAGTAAGCACTTGAAACGCCTACTCCTAAGGTTACTTTGTGGTCTGTGTCGGCAGGTATGAGGTCCAGCGTGTGCCGATTGACAGTCTGAGAAGCGAAGTATCGTCATTAAAGCGAGCTTCTGGAAGAATACACCGTGTATTGAGTACTTACTGTGTTAACGTTCACCGGTGTTTTATCGACGTTCGCGGAACTAGGACCTAAGCGTCCCATCTGGAATGAGGATGCCGCAGTACCTGAGCTTGTGTGCTGACCAACCCCTCCAACGCTCGTCCTCGCATTCAAACTGTAATAATTAAAGTTAGAAGTTATAATAACGGTCAACAGAACATTAAAGGCGCAAATTCTCGTACGTTGCGTAGAGAGTATTCGAGTACACTGGAAAGCGCTGTTCAGATTATTTCTTGAATTAACAAATAGAAACTCACGCTTGCTGACGCAGACGAAAAACGAGATATAGATAAACGCATCTGGGTACAACGAAACCTGAAAGCCTTCATTAGTGGTCGCGCTCACTAGCTTGAAGTATGTACATACGAAGATTAGCGACATAAGCGCGCATAAGCTCGTTAGCAATCCCGTATTGACTGTAAACAGGATTAAGCGGTTAATGATCGTCTCGGAGCGCGAGAATCCCGTGCGCGAACGCTGGAGCAGAAATATGAGCGTGAAGGCGATCATGATGTCGCTCGCCGCCCCAAGGATATTGATTGAGCGCGACTCATTGAATATTGACGGTAGCTGGGCAAACGAAGTAAAAACTGCACTATATTAGGGAGTCGAGGGGGATCAGCCCATTTCAATCCGCAAGAATATTGGTGCGATCTCGCGCATTAGAAGTAACTTACGCTTTGGCAAAATATACTGAGTTTAAAGTAAAGCATGCGTGGATAAGCGAAGTTATTACGTGGTATACTGATATACACGCACTGACGACAGAGATAAATTCCCCCAAAACGAGGAGCATCAAGAAGGAGACAGCAAATATATTTTTGTGGCTCACTGTCGTGCATCGTCAGGGATGCGAGAAGTCTATAATAAGAAGGACGTACATTTCCAGACGCGGTGGACCAGGAACGACTGCACGAGAAGACAAATAATGCCCTACGATTGATAAAGATAAGCAAGTGAAGACTGTGCCGGTGCCGAGAGACTTACGCTGAAGAGCACCATGACCTAAACGCAGGCTAGTTAGCGGAAGCAGATTAGAGGATACAGAGGCATGTCGTACCACAAGACTTTTCACAACGTGCATCAGAAACAGCGGGTTCCCATAGTTCGTGATCAAATACGTGTAGCAGGTATGCGTTATCAGACCTTGGTGCACACTGTCAAAGACCCAGACAACTATAACCTGAGTATTGCGTTATCCGCGACAGAACAAAATATAGCAGAAGGAAAGAAGACTTACGAGAATCTTGATCCACAGCTCGTCTTTCGGATACATCTGTACATCATCAGACATGGTTTTGCTAATGCGTGAGGAAACATCGAAGACCGAACGTACGTTGAAATAGTAGTAAACCTGCACGCTTCCAACACCCACAAACTGTACGCAGACAACCATTAGATAATGTTTGAGAAGCTTGCATTTCTAGGGGCTTACGCCATAGCGAGCCTGTGTCGACAGCCAAGAATCAGTCAGAGGCCCGAACGTACGAAGTAGAAGCAGAAACTTACACGACGCCCAGGAACAGGGCGCCCATCTGTAAACGTGAACAATTGGGCTTGTTAGCACTCGTGAACGTCCAGGAATCAAATGGCGAAAGACATACAGTGTTGTCCAAGACAGGCAATCCCGTCGCAGAACTCATACTTGCAATGATCGATCTGGAAATACTCTCGAACAATTGCTTTCCGTGGATCTCGTCCCCTCAGAGCCAAATTTCCACAAATACGAAAACGAGCGCAAGGAGCAAGCACAATGAACAGACTGCAGTGGCTATAGATTGTAGTTGCGTGGCGGAGCGGCGGCGGGGGGGATGGAAATACGGGCTTTGGGAAGAACGTCTTAAGTGATCGAACAAAAATAACTTCTTCGACGGCGTTATTTTGCATATCCGTCCCTGCCCGTTAAATTCAATTGAGGAAGGTTCACCGAGTTGATTTTGACATGTGTTGCAGGGCAACGGCTCCAGTTATACGTATACGCCTACATCTTTCGAATTCTCAGATTCTCAGAACCATCAAATTGAACCGCCTGACCCACAGTGTTCCGGAAATGGAAAAGAAGCATCCGCGAGGCGTTTATGACGGCAGTAGGAATGGGCCAATCATTCAGATCAATGTACTTGCATACGGCAGAAGTGTATCATGCGTGATTTGCAAGAAAATTTGTCTTCAGCTAGCATGGTGCAGTTTCCGATGATAACTTTGAAGCCATTGGTAGACATAACGATACTACATAAAAGTTGTGAGGCGAATTGCGTTGTGAAGCAAGAAATGCCGGCATCCAAGGGGCCCAGCTTCCGTACCGTAACCAATAATTTGCCCAAATGTTTTCTCTGATCGAAGCCGTGCACATGGAATCCGCGTCAGATGCTCGAAAACTCCGTGATATCCCATTGGACGCTGGCGAGCATCTTCGCATCGCTCTTCTCATACGGGTGCTCATCTTCGATACTTCTGACAAGCGCGGCAGCCCGTTCCGAGCGCGGCGTGATCGCGCACTTGAAGTCCTTCGGGTGACTAGAAAAGGAGAACATAACCGTCTCAGCGACAGCCGCAGATAAATTGTTGAAAAAGATCAATAAGAACGCACCAGATCGCGCCATTGTGGAACTCGGCGTTCGGAGTGATCTCGTGGCCGGCTGCATCGCGCACCTTCTTGATGTCGAACACCGCCAGAGCCATCGCGATAGACAGCCACATTGACGCGTCCGCGAGGTCGCTGCCAGGACATATCCTACCGAGAAGCAAAAAGCATCAGATCTGAGCGTCTAAAATTTCGTCTGGTGAAAACAAGGAAGACGGAAGCCGAGAACACACCTGCGTCCGAAGCCGAACGCGTAATTGCGCGGAATCATCTCAGGCGTTTTGCCGAGGAAGCGCTCCGGTCTGAACGCTGTGGGGTCATTATACGAGTCCGGGTTATGCCCCATCTCCCTATGACGAACCAAGTTAGTAGGCCATAGAGAATGAGATAGACAGTGAGACCCCGAACCAGGTGTTCGCCATGAGGATTGAGCCTCTCGGGATGAAGTACCCGTCGTACATACTGTCCTCGGTCGACGCGTGAGGGAGAGCCAGCGGCGCGACAAGATTCCAGCGCATACTCTCCTTCAGAACCGCTTCGACGTACGGCATCTGCGCTCTGTCCTCGAAGCCAGGTAGCCTCTCTCCGTCAACGACGCTGTCGATCTCCTCCTGGGCTTTCCGCTGCGCCTCGGGGTGCAATGTCATCGCGAGATAGAATGTATACAACGCGGATACGGTCGTGTCCGCGCCACCGCCATACACGCCCGCGGCGCACCACTTTATGCAGAACTCGTCGTATTTGCTCTCCGCGCGCTGGAGCAGCGTCGAGACGAACGACGGCTGCGCGGTTCCCGCGTCTATTTGTGCCTTGACGAAGGCGAACGGCTGCTCGACGAACTGGTGCGCGTGCGCGCGCCACTTGGCCGCGACGCGCTTGAAGGCGGTGCCCGGGAACCAGTCGGGGAGGTAGCGCACTAGGTGCTGATTAGAGAACACGTAGGAAAAAAAAAAAACGCGGTATATGACACGTACTGAAAGGTGCAACGTCTACCATCCAGGTACCCGGCGTGACCGACAACATGAATTCGTTCATGACGTCGTCTGCGAGATCGATAAGTTTGTCAGGACCCTCGGGTTCGATCGTGTACCCGTGCGAGAGCCGCAGGATGATGGCCCCAGCCGTTCTGCATGACAGTTTTCGCTGTCAGTCAAGCTTCAGCTGTGAGAATGCGTCTTGCGTACCTCCTGATCTGATCGCGCAGCGAGCTTGGATCCCGCATCGTGCGCAGAAGAAACCTGCGCGTTTCGACCTCTTCGATTGGTGTGAAGCCTGCGACGGCGGTGCGCGTACCAAGGTACTCGTGGAAGTTGCGCCGATACTTACGGATACGCTCTCCGTAGTGTGACAACGGTACCGAGGTATCCCAGCCAACCCTACAGCGCCAGCTCAGTTTACGCACACAGAATGAGTCTCAGATCTACTTACATCTCTCCGCCGAACGTGAGCGTAGGGCGGTCCGAGTAAATAGCGGACTTCTTCTCAAAAAGGTTGACGGCGATGGTGTAGTCGTTAATAATGACAATCGGCTGGCCGAGCACAGTAACGGAGCTGATGGGCCCGTACAGCGCTTTGTGCTTTTGCCAGTGCAGCCAAGGTTTGCCATCGGGGTCGGGGAGGTCGAGGATGTTTCCTACGAGCGGGAGGCCCCGCGGGCCCGGTGGGAGCAATGGACGTTTGGAGACGAGTTTCTTGAGAACATAGACGGCGACACAGACTGCAGCGACATCGAGCACGACGATGAGAGCCATGCTTGAGAAGAAGAATGCTACCGACACGGATGCTAAAAGTCGGCTATAAATGAGTTTTGATATGAGGGCCATGCTTCTTGAATTCTAGAAACGGATTGCCTCGGCAGAATCAGAACGGGTTGCTTGACCCCTCCAAGGATTGCAGCTGACCCGCTTTCTCAAGATAAGAAAAAGTCCCGGTTGGTGCTCAGGCGTAGCTAAGTCGTCTTGGCTGCAATGTAGAGTATAGGAGAAAAAAAGTTTGAGAAGTCATTGTGCGAGCCGAAAACTCCGTCGAAAGGTACGCGATAAGCCATAGACGCAGAGACAAAATGCAAGCAACGTTGTCGACGGCAAAATCGGCGGTCCAAATTGGCGCATGGCAAGTTTACCGTGGATCTACAAAATAATGGCAGCACTTTTCGGCGTCTTTTCTTCCTGTGCCTAAAGGGAAATGATCGGGACTATGCGGCGTCACGACACACGGACGTGACACAGATGATGAGCTGGCCGCAGCGCAATCAGCTGCAAATTCTCCTCTAAAAAGATATCTTGGAACTGGCTTGCTTCGTCGTATATCCTGTGCTCGGTATATCTTGAATCTGCGCTCGTTTGCCGTCATTGTCGAGCTCAGACGACTTCGGGAAGAGATCAGTCAAGCAAGGCTCGCTGCTCGCAGAAAATTGACTCACCAGAAGTTCAGCCGAATGTACTTCAAGCATGGTCTCCTGATGCTATTGTGGACCTTGCGGAAGGGTGCTGGACGGCGCTGACGATGAAGCTAGTGAGCTTGCCCTTTGGTGCTCGCCTAATTCCCTATCAGTACAATGTAACCTGGAAGAACAAAATAGTGACCTGCCGTTGCTGTCTGCTAGATAAAGCGGGACTATCGATCACGGAATTTGGTAGTTTGAATCGCTCGGAAGCTGAAGGTTCAAACTCACCTTAAAGAGCCATCGTAGAACCCAAGACAGGCTCGAGTGCTTACCTTTGTCTCGTGGAGTAAAGGTGCGAATCTTCATCGTCGAGAGAATAATCGAGTTCACAACTCTGCTACACAGACTGTTCACTGTTAGCATCGTAAAAAACGTATCTTGAATGCGAGCTAACCTCAGCATTTGGAGCGTCCTTGCCATCTTCGGCCATCTCACCATCTATAACGATGACGCTACAAAGGATGAGCCTACAAAAAATGAGCTTAGGTATCGCTAGAGAAACCCCAGGAGATACGTACATAGACGATAGACCAATGATAGAGTAGACGTCGGTAAGTAGTTTGGGACTTTCTGAACTACTTCGTCGAGCTGATTGCTATTGCGGTATGTATCCTGTAGATGGAGTGAGGCTTCTGAATAACAATAGAGTGACAAACATACACCATATGTTCGATGCTTGAGGCCTTGCGGTTTCCCAATGTTTGACAACTCAGAACGACTTTGGATCATCGTCTCTACGCTGTTGCCTGGCGTCTGCAGATTGAGTGAGTACAGAACATTGGTTAGACGGCATAAGAGAATGCTCACCGAAGTCGCTTGCAGGTAATCGTCTTTCGTACGGCTCAAGCAACTTGACTGGTTGAAATGGCCCGTCAACTAGCAAGACGGAGGGAACTTCCTTGGGTTGAGTCTGCGAGTTTTGTTGCAGGATTGCTTGTCGAATTTCCTTTGAGATCAACACTCGTGGAATTCTCCACAGGGCCATGGTACTGAGCTGCAAGTTCACACCACAGGTCTGAGCAACGGTGCGTTTTATCTTTCTCAACAGGTCTAAATTACCAGATGGTGCACTACGAAGCCGCAAGATGAACCGAAGCACCTTGATATCGCACTTACTTGAACAGGCGCTGGCAAGATCGCTGGCAAAATTCGACCCTCAGTCCCCTTGCGCGAGATCGGAAGCAAAAAGATCCAGTACATACCTCAAGTCTAAGATGAAATCAAAGCAAAGGTGCGCTTTTGTCATGTTTCCCGATAGGATATGTTGAAACGTCGTCCGTGGAACGATTGTGGCTCGGCGACTGAGCTTATTCAAACGATTCTCAACTTGACAAGAAAGCTCGTAGGCACACAGATACCCATCTTTTGTAACCCGGGCGTCGTTCCGGCTTGGTTCGGAGCTAGAAATGTCGATGGTTGTTATTGAAGACCTGGTTCTCGGGGGTTGCGTTCGGCTTTCAGTCACGGGACGTCACACATAAAATTCGTGTGGCTAAATCAACATCTTCGTTCGTTCGCACTTTCATCCGTCCACTCACACCTTCCCCTTGCATCCGTCCTTCTCCCCTCCTCTCCCCCTCTTACAAACATGCCTTCTTCACAGCTACTTGGAAAGTCTGATGTGCCGCTCGTTCCGGTGGCTCCCCCCGACTACAGCTTTGGCTCTGTTCTACGAACGATCACTGAAACTATTGTAAATTTCTTGCACGATGCTCTTTGATATTGACTTGGATGCTGATAATGCTCTTTGTTAGACTGGAACGGCTGTCGATCAGAACGACGATCTCCCGCACGAAAACAATATTTGGGTAGACGCACCCTTCCACAGGACGGAAGAGAACACGACGTTTGATTGCATCGACCCCGCTCTACTGGTGCTCAACACCGCCTCTATCGTTCCAATCGCAAATTATGAGGTGATCGAAGCAGGTGGTGATTCTGAACCAGGTTTCAACCGTATGTCTTTTGTAAAGCCACTTGGTTGACTTGTCTAATGCATCCATCATATATGCTCCCCGTAGAGAGGGTCTATCCGAGTCCGCCTTCGGAAAGTCCTTCCACGGGCTACACTACCACCTCTCATTCCCCTCGTCACATACCCGTGCTCTCTATTCAAGATTATCATTATGATCAACATGAAGATAATCAAGCCAGCGTATCTGCCAATCCATGCACAGCCCTTCAGCCGACGCCTCCGTATAGCCCTCGGACAGGCCACCCTCAGGCTCTGCTCGGTGGCTCCATCGCCGACGGTCGACCTCCGGCCGCCTCCACCTCTGTCAATACTGCAACAGCTGTGGAGTTTCCTGGACTTCCAAGCTACGACGCGCCTGCGGCGATCGAAATATTCTCCAGGTTTCCGTGGGGAGACGGGGATCGCTCGCAGCTAGAACACGGCAACGGCATGTCGACGGCAGACCCTTCATACACTCTTTCTTTGGCGCCTACCGCTCTAGCTTTCCCGGCATCCGGGTATAATGTGCCCGAATTTGTTCAAGGCTCGAGCAGCGGAGCCCCGGCAACGAACGTTTCACGTTCAAGCGAGGCGGGGCCGTCCAGGACGGATAAAAAAACGAAGGCCGCTCGGGCGAGCAAGGCTGCTAAGTCATCGAAAAATAAGAAGACGGCGAAGGCAGCTCGTCAGACTGCAGCGAGTCCGGACGGTGGTCCAGAAGCTGCGTTCAGGATGACCGAGCCAAGTGCTCCTAACCCATCGCGCCGGGAATATGGTCTCATCCCCTTCGCCCTCCCTGCCGTCCCGGGTTTCCCATCGTCTGGGAGCGATGCCCAGGCATACGCCATGCCTGATTTCATTGAGGGGTCGAGCGGGGGAGCTCCAGAAAATGCTCGCGCGAGCGAGGCGGGACCGTCGAGGACGGAAAAGACAGCAAAAACCACTCGCGCGAGCAAGGCGAAGTCATTAAAGGCTAAAAACACAGCGAAAGCCGCTCGTCAGACCGCAGCGAGTCCGGACGGTGTTCCCGAAAATGCATTCAGGATGTTCGAATCAACCGCGCCTAATCCATCGCACTGGGACCATGTTTCGGCCCCCTTCGCACTCCCTATTCCTCCGACTTTTCCAGCACCTAGAAACGACGCCCAGGTGCCTGACTTTATTGAGGGTTCGAGTACCGGAGTCCCAGCAAATGCTCGCGCGGGCGAGATGGGACCGTCGAGGACGGAAAAGACGACAAAGGCCGCTCGCACGAGCAAGGCGAAATCTTCAAAGGCTAAAAACACAGCGAAAGCCGCTCGTCAGACTGGAGCGAGTCCAGACGGTGTTCCAGAGGCTGCGTTCAGGATGACCGAGCCAAGGGCTCCTAACCTTTCGCGCCGGGAATACGGTCTCATCCCCTTCGCCCTCCCTATTGCTCCGACGTTTCCAGCACCAAGGAACGACGCCCAGGTGCTTAATATACCTGATTTCATTGAGGGCTCGAGCCGGGGAGCCCCAGCACATGCTCGTGCGAGCGAGACGGAGCTATCGAGGACCAATAAAGGAGCGGGAATTGCTCGTCAGGCTGCAGCGAGCCCGTCTGATGAGCCGGAAGCTCCGCGACTCTACTGCGATTACCCCGGGTGCAGCTCTTCATGTAAGAACATCAATGAGCTTCGTAGGCACAGAGCCGGATGTCACTTCGGACCTGACGGTGGGGCGAGTGCAAGGGCCAATTGCCCGTATTGCCCAAAGACATACAGTCGCTTTGACGCGATGCGACGGCATTGCGCGGACAAGCATCCTGACAAGAAGTTACCGTCGAATACCTAGGAAGGGACACAATGAAGCAAAGCCTCGTGTAGGAACCCCGTAACCGTCTCGCATCTCATGTTCATCATCTTTGACTTCAACATCTTTCCAGCTTTCTATCCCTTTACTGGATTCTTACCCTTTTTTGCCACGATTTGTGCAGTTGCTTTCTTCGCCTTCGCGTCCGGTGTACATATAACCTTGGCGTGTTTCGTCGGCCTTGGTCTCTGTTTTATTTTCCGATTTATGTTGTCTGTGTGTTTGCTTACCTAACATCCTCGCGTTTTTCTATTCCCTTTTCCATTTATCATCTTTCTCTTTTTGTTACCTCGATTTCTGCTTTCTTATTGAATTAATTTCAGTGTGTTTGTACTAAATCTCCGAACATTTATAGCTAGTAGAGTTTCATTTGTTGCAATGTCGAGTGTCAAATGCTCGGGTGTCTTATATGCCGCATGAAGGTCGTGCCCAAAGATTCGACACAGCTCAAGAGAGGCCATTTCTTATTCCGCTTGATTCCATCCCTTTGACATAACCTCCGGTCTCTCAGCATGAAACATTTGAAGTTTATACTTTGCGAGAACCAACCAATTGTGCGGCCAAGTATGTGAGAACATATTTTGAAAAGCTTTGCCACTAGTTTTATAGTCGACCTCGAACTTCAATCGCACTATCAGCCAAATTTGAACGGGTTGGACTACTGTGCATCGGCATCTCCTGATCGTTCAAGACGGCGAGGGTGCTCCTAAATGTCCTTGCGCACGCTTGCCCGTCCCTGCCATCGAAAGAGCTGTCGTTATTAGGGGCTCAGCTACTGGGCCCGGCGCTCTGAAAAGAGATTCACTGGACAAGTCGGTGCCTTACTTAAAGTCAACGTTGGTTCGGAAAGAAAAGGAAGGAACGATTCCGTATTCCCTTCAACGTTGTACTACCACTGGCCCGGCTAGTCTACGCCCTGCGCGTAAAGTTTGGATCTCTTTCCCTTCCAGCCATCCATAGTCGATGATTCCACGTTGCGCGATAGGGGTAAAGTATTTCAACGTGATCGCCGATCAATGGCATCGTACTCCGTGATTATTAGCACAGCCACAAAGCCACACAAAAAAAAAATTGCTACCGCTTTCTTCACTGTTATTTACTGAACCCATGTTGTATTGTAACCAACAGACCGCAATAATGAAATGCCCGTTTACTATGTTTGAAGTAAAGAAGAAACGTCTTCCACCGCGGTAGGACCTTGTGAAAGCAAGACCCTGTTCATTCAAGATGATAGACTTAATTGTATTCTCGCGTCGGAAAAGTTTATGAGTTAAATTTCAGTTTTTTTTTTTTTTTTTTTTTTTTTTTCTTTAATGGGGAGAGTTGGACGACACTACATCGAGCACAAGATACAAGGAGCTAGTTGGTAATGATGTATCCAACCCAATTCAGGAGCCGTATATCGATTCGCTATGGGCCACCCTTGAAGAGTTTGAACTCGAACTCGACCCACAGTCCACAGTGATCGCTCCAGAATACTTTATTAGTCTGTTCGGGTGATTAGATCCCATCATTAGCTTCCATAGAGAGGACGATTGAACACTGAAAGACTTACTTTACCACACTTCACAACTTCAGCCCGCGCAGCCCTAAGGTTCAGCGACGCCGCACGATCGCGCCGACCAGGTGGGAGAGCCTCCTTCTGCTGGACACCCCACGTATGTCCTTTGTTTTTCCTGTCCTGCCCGTGCAGCGTCGCCCATCCGTCCTCCAGACCCAGACTCTGTGCTAGCCGCTCGTCTTCAGGAGAAACCGCGTGGAAGTCACCCATAACGATACCCGCGCCCACCACTTGAAGGTGTTCCATGACGATTTCGAGCCGACGCCGGCGCCACGACGGTTTAACCTTCTGTGAGTCGAGATGCACGTTTGCGATGCGCACACGCTGCAGTGCCTTCCCGTCCGCAGTCTCTGCTGCGTCGCGCAGAAGGAGGTCGCACACAAGCGCAACGCGGTCCTTATGGCTCGGTAGCGAGATCATGTAAAGTGCGGCGGGAACAAACAGCGGTGAGGAACGATGCACGAGCGTGAGCATGCCAGATTGCGCCACGCTCCCGTTATTACGGCCGTTTTGCCCACCCACGTCTGAGACTAGGTAGTGCATTTGTACGAGCGGATGTGCGAGGAGTGCGGGAAGTGCCTTCGGATGTACCTCTTGAAGAAGGAGCACGTCCGGGTAGCATATATCACCGCGCCCGTACGCTATGCTCGCATGGGCCTCGAGAGATAAGAGCAGCGCGGATAGTCGATCATCAGGGTTTTTAGAGAAAGCGTCGACGTTCCAGGTGAGTATCTTCAGTTTTGCGGAGCTTGTATTAGGGCTGGTGTGCTCGCTGGAGATTGGCGGCGGCGGCGGCGGCATCGGGTGCATGTTCCATGACAGCGACTCTTCAGAATATTCGTAGAAGGTCAGGAATTGCGGGGAAGAGTTACATGGCGGGAGCGGCACCGAGTGCACGTAGCCCAAGCACTTTGTGTATAGTGCAGAAAACATTGGCAGATAGAGGACAGACTGCGCTCACGCAGCCTTTTATAACGGACATTTGGTTCCCAAAACGCAAAGCTATGCAAAGTTGCATTAAAGTCAAAACGGCAAACTCAATCAGCCCGGGTGCAAAATCATACAACACTAGGCATCTCTGTTGCACGCCGGGAGAATTGCTAGCTCCGAGTGAGTCTTGCTCCTTAGCGCGACTTTGCCAAAAGTCGGAAGAATAAAAACAATGGGGTATAGCAAACTGCGCCAAATTTCTGGTGTACCAAAAAAGTAAGTCAGTAAAAGCTTGCACCCCAGAACCAGTAAATAAATACAAACGGGATAAGGAGATAAGCAAAAGAGTGCATGAGTTGCATGACACTTCCATACTACTCGGCTCGACACGTCGCTCTGTGAGCCGCCGTTCGGCTCGCCTCCACGGTGCGAGAAAAGCGTGAAGTTAATGGCGATAGATTTGAAACTTCATATCTCGCCTTGCAGACTATGAAAAAAATACATCTTGAGAAGTCATCAAGTGATTCGTCCGTGATTCAGATGAGCCGCTCCGACAGGAGACGCCGAAGCTGACACGGAGTAACGTCTTACGTCACGTGTGACAGACGTGTTGTGTTACATATGTTCTACCGGGGTTCTGTTACGTAATATAGTCCGATGTCCGTGCTACTTGCGCATTTAGCGAATGTTTCGATCGTGAACTCATACAACTGCAGAACACGCATTATCCGACGTTCACGATCGGGCCTTCGACTTGTTCGCGGAGCGCGGAAACGTGATGCAGTTGAGCAGTTTCGGCAAGCTTCGAGATTTGCTCATGACGAAAGGGATTGGTTTATTTAAACGAAGCGATAAACATGAAGCTACAATCTCCGCGAAGGAGCACGGGAAGCTAAAGTAAAAAAGAATTTTGTAGTACACAGTATTCTCGTTCTGAAAATTGCATATTCTTTTATTCTTCGAATCGCGCCTTCCTGGCCTGGCCTCGCTCAAGCCGTCGAATACATCACGGCGCATCGACAGGATTCCAGCTAGTCGCGCCTGCAGCGCCTTTGTCGAGCGCGTCGAGCCGCGCGACGTCCGCCTCGGAGAGTGCAAAGTCGAAGACGCCGGTGTTCGTTACGACGCGCTCCGGTCGTGCGGACTTCGGGAGGGGGACAAAGCTGTGCGTGTGCGTAGGGATAATGCGGAGGACATGAGCGGGGGCGCGAGCGTGAGGATTGGACAGACGTACCCTCGCTGTAGTGACCATCGAACGAGGACCTGCGCGGGCGTTTTGTTTACCTGTAAAACATATAAGAGACAATTTCAGCAGGTATCCACAGGAAGATACAGTAACGTGAAAGAGTCGTGTACGCACTGTCTTCGAAATTTCTTGCAGGACGGGATGGCTGAAGTCACCGCGCACGAGTGGGCAGTATGCTTGGAGTACGATACCGTTCGCGTTGCAGTACGCGACGATATCCTTTTGCTGGCAAAAGGGGTGCAGCTAATTCATTGACGGATTGGTACCCAATATCAGCACTACAGACTATGACCTTCATGTATACATGACCCACAAACCTCGATCTGGTTCACTGCTGGCGTCTCGAAACCCGCTTCGCGGAGCTCCTCGAGGTGCTTGACACCACTAAACAACGATATAAACGTTGGCAAGATCGAACAGAGATTCGTCAGTTGAAACGACGAATATTCAGAGAAGCGTTCCTTACTAGTTCGACACGCCGATGGTTCTGATCTTGCCTGCGTCGCGCTTCTCGACCAGGGCGCGGTACGTCGCGAGCCGCTTCTCTTTACCGGAGAGAGGGCTGTGGATGAGGTAGAGATCGATGTACGCTATGTGGAGGAGTGCATAAGTAGTTCCAGCGAAGATGAAGGTGTAACGAAGATCAGAGAAGCGACGCGAATGGGAAGTAGGAATGGCTACGCACAAGAGCCAAGCTTAGACAAGGACTTTTCGACGATGTCCAGGGTCGAGTCGTAGCCGTGCAGGTTGTGGTATATTTTCGTGGCTTTAGGTGTAGATAGATAGCAGAAGGTAGATACAAAAAAGATATTCGAAATTAATATGTTCAAGTCCTGGATCAACGTGCAGGGAGTCTGCACTCACTGACGAAGACCTCGTCCCGCGGGACTCCGCTCTCGTGGATTGCGCGCCCGACCTCGGCTTCGTTCCTGTACATCTGCGCCGTGTCGATGTGTCTTCAAGCCAAAGTCAGTCGCATTCGTGTCGCAGCGCGAGTTCCGAGTCACAATGAGCACCACCCGCACGTCATCGGGCATCCCGCAGAAACGCACATGCACAGAAGAGATAATATACGCGTAA
Source organism: Phellopilus nigrolimitatus (assembly GCA_021029095.1). NCBI lineage: Eukaryota > Fungi > Basidiomycota > Agaricomycetes > Hymenochaetales > Hymenochaetaceae > Phellopilus > Phellopilus nigrolimitatus. Next base: position 29,868 of record JAJOHG010000213.1, read on the forward strand.
GCCTAGGCACACAACACGGCAGCGAAGGAGACGTGTATGTACCTGTACCCGTGCTTGAGCGCGGCCTCGCATGCGGGGAAGCATAGGTTGTTTTCGTACACGCCGAGCGCGAGGACGGGCATCTCGTATCCGGAACTCAGCTTGACCGTCGATTGGAGTGTGAGTTGCGAGGCAGCCATAGTGATGTACTTCTTGGTTGGCTTCGAGATACAGGTCTGAGATAGGGTGCGGGAGCTCGAGCTGAACTTATGGGATGCGGTTTCGAGGATGCGGGACGGAGATCATCGAGTATTAAAGGCGATAAGTCCGAGGATGGCGCCATACTGCCGTGCGAGTCGGCACGGAAAGCTGGTTCGGAGTGACGTCAATGCCGAAGTTAGTGTAAATTGCCTAGGCGGAATCAAAAAATGATTATGCACAGATAGGAAAGGCAGCAAACAGTATGCAATGCGCAGTTCAGACTAAAAAGCAAAGAACAGAACAAATGATGCTGTATCCTTTGCACAAGCTCTTACATAGTGCAATAGTGGGTAAATAGAAGGAACATCTTGCTGAAGCCGAGTAGCAATCCATGAAATAAATTTAAAAAATAGAATAGGTTCAATTCATATCGGCTATAGGACAGGTGGAAGGAATAGTCCGCGCATACGTGGATACTGAGGTAGCTTTTCGAGAAATTCAAGGATGCATAAAATACAACACTTTGATCTGGTTAAACAGTTTAGATAAATTCCATAGCAGGTAAAGTAGTGACTCTGAAGCTCGTGCCTCCATCGACCCCTATTTCTCCCGCCTCCTTCAAATGAAATAGCAACCAGCAGCCTATTATGCAAGGCAAAGCAGGCGTTGCAAAAACATAAGCATACACGATTGAAATATTTGCGCCTTCGACCTGCTCAGTTGCAATGTTGAAGGCACTGTAAGCCATCACGCTATCAAGAAATTGATCAGTTTGAGGAGTTTTCAGATATGAAAAATTGGAAGCAGCATATGGGCTTACATTAAGAAATACAAGACTTGGTCTTGGATTACCACATTTACGAGGCCGAAGCCCTTAAATCCAGCGGGTTTCCAGAAGTCTGCGGCTGCATGGAGCGCAAAAGCAAGTAGAATGACTTCGAAAAACAGTGGCATCGCCCTACTCAGACTTGAATTGTTCTGCCGAGACGCACCAAACAAGTGAAGGGAGCACCCACCAATATAGGCTGTACAGGCCTGGGGGATACTTTTTCTCTACGCCGCAGACTGTAAAACCGGGTGCAAGAATTCCGACTGCAACTGAAAGCCGACGTGTTTAAGTCTACTAGCTATAGACGTTCGGAGATTTAGTACAAAGAATTCTGGGATACAGTCCACTATTCGCGGAAAAGAACAGGCTCACACTTAAGTAAACACGCTGAGACTAAATCAATAAGAAAGCAGAAATCGAGGTAACAAAAAGAGAAAGATGATAAATGGAAAAGGGAATAGAAAAACGCGAGGATGTTAGGTAAGCAAACACACAGACAACATAAATCGGAAAATAAAACAAAGACCAAGGCCGACGAAACACGTCAAGGTTATATGTACACCGGACGCGAAGGCGAAGAAAGTAACCGTACAAATCGTGGCAACGAAGGGTAAGGAATCCAGTAAAGGGATAGAAAGCTGGAAAGATGTTGAAGTCAATGATGATGAACATGAGATGCGAGACGGTTACGGGGATCCTACACGAGGCTTTGCTTCATTGTGTCCCTTCCTAGGTATTTGACGGTGACTTCTTGTCAGGATGCTTGTCCGCGCAATGCCGTCGCATCGCGTCAAAGCGACTGTATGTCTTTGGGCAATACGGGCAATTGGCCCTTGCACTCGCCCCACCGTCAGGTCCGAAGTGACATCCGGCTCTGTGCCTACGAAGCTCATTGATGTTCTTACATGAAGAGCTGCACCCGGGGTAATCGCAGTAGAGTCGCGGAGCTTCCGGCTCATCAGACGGGCTCGCTGCAGCCTGACGAGCAATTCCCGCTCCTTTATTGGTCCTCGATAGCTCCGTCTCGCTCGCACGAGCATGTGCTGGGGCTCCCCGGCTCGAGCCCTCAATGAAATCAGGTATTTTAAGCACCTGGGCGTCGCTCCTTGGTGCTGGAAACGTCGGAGCAATAGGGAGGGCGAAGGGGATGAGACCATATACCGGGCGCGAAGGGTTAGGAGCCCTTCGCTCGGTCATCCTGAATGCATCTTCGTCCGGACTCGCTGCAGTCTGACGAGCGGCTTTCGCTGTGTTTTTAGCCTTTAATGATTTTGCCTTGCTCGTGCGAGCGGCCTTTGTCGTCTTTTCCGTCCTCGACGGTCCCATCTCGCCCGCGCGAGCATTTGCTGGGACTCCGGTACTCGAACCCTCAATAAAGTCAGGCACCTGGGCGTCGTTTCTAGGTGCTGGAAAAGTCGGAGGAATAGGGAGTGCGAAGGGGGCCGAAACATGGTCCCAGTGCGATGGATTAGGCGCGGTTGATTCGAACATCCTGAATGCATTTTCGGGAACACCGTCCGGACTCGCTGCGGTCTGACGAGCGGCTTTCGCTGTGTTTTTAGCCTTTAATGACTTCGCCTTGCTCGCGCGAGTGGTTTTTGCTGTCTTTTCCGTCCTCGACGGTCCCGCCTCGCTCGCGCGAGCATTTTCTGGAGCTCCCCCGCTCGACCCCTCAATGAAATCAGGCATGGCGTATGCCTGGGCATCGCTCCCAGACGATGGGAAACCCGGGACGGCAGGGAGGGCGAAGGGGATGAGACCATATTCCCGGCGCGATGGGTTAGGAGCACTTGGCTCGGTCATCCTGAACGCAGCTTCTGGACCACCGTCCGGACTCGCTGCAGTCTGACGAGCTGCCTTCGCCGTCTTCTTATTTTTCGATGACTTAGCAGCCTTGCTCGCCCGAGCGGCCTTCGTTTTTTTATCCGTCCTGGACGGCCCCGCCTCGCTTGAACGTGAAACGTTCGTTGCCGGGGCTCCGCTGCTCGAGCCTTGAACAAATTCGGGCACATTATACCCGGATGCCGGGAAAGCTAGAGCGGTAGGCGCCAAAGAAAGAGTGTATGAAGGGTCTGCCGTCGACATGCCGTTGCCGTGTTCTAGCTGCGAGCGATCCCCGTCTCCCCACGGAAACCTGGAGAATATTTCGATCGCCGCAGGCGCGTCGTAGCTTGGAAGTCCAGGAAACTCCACAGCTGTTGCAGTATTGACAGAGGTGGAGGCGGCCGGAGGTCGACCGTCGGCGATGGAGCCACCGAGCAGAGCCTGAGGGTGGCCTGTCCGAGGGCTATACGGAGGCGTCGGCTGAAGGGCTGTGCATGGATTGGCAGATACGCTGGCTTGATTATCTTCATGTTGATCATAATGATAATCTTGAATAGAGAGCACGGGTATGTGACGAGGGGAATGAGAGGTGGTAGTGTAGCCCGTGGAAGGACTTTCCGAAGGCGGACTCGGATAGACCCTCTCTACGGGGAGCATATATGATGGATGCATTAGACAAGTCAACCAAGTGGCTTTACAAAAGACATACGGTTGAAACCTGGTTCAGAATCACCACCTGCTTCGATCACCTCATAATTTGCGATTGGAACGATAGAGGCGGTGTTGAGCACCAGTAGAGCGGGGTCGATGCAATCAAACGTCGTGTTCTCTTCCGTCCTGTGGAAGGGTGCGTCTACCCAAATATTGTTTTCGTGCGGGAGATCGTCGTTCTGATCGACAGCCGTTCCAGTCTAACAAAGAGCATTATCAGCATCCAAGTCAATATCAAAGAGCATCGTGCAAGAAATTTACAATAGTTTCAGTGATCGTTCGTAGAACAGAGCCAAAGCTGTAGTCGGGGGGAGCCACCGGAACGAGCGGCACATCAGACTTTCCAAGTAGCTGTGAAGAAGGCATGTTTGTAAGAGGGGGAGAGGAGGGGAGAAGGACGGATGCAAGGGGAAGGTGTGAGTGGACGGATGAAAGTGCGAACGAACGAAGATGTTGATTTAGCCACACGAATTTTATGTGTGACGTCCCGTGACTGAAAGCCGAACGCAACCCCCGAGAACCAGGTCTTCAATAACAACCATCGACATTTCTAGCTCCGAACCAAGCCGGAACGACGCCCGGGTTACAAAAGATGGGTATCTGTGTGCCTACGAGCTTTCTTGTCAAGTTGAGAATCGTTTGAATAAGCTCAGTCGCCGAGCCACAATCGTTCCACGGACGACGTTTCAACATATCCTATCGGGAAACATGACAAAAGCGCACCTTTGCTTTGATTTCATCTTAGACTTGAGGTATGTACTGGATCTTTTTGCTTCCGATCTCGCGCAAGGGGACTGAGGGTCGAATTTTGCCAGCGATCTTGCCAGCGCCTGTTCAAGTAAGTGCGATATCAAGGTGCTTCGGTTCATCTTGCGGCTTCGTAGTGCACCATCTGGTAATTTAGACCTGTTGAGAAAGATAAAACGCACCGTTGCTCAGACCTGTGGTGTGAACTTGCAGCTCAGTACCATGGCCCTGTGGAGAATTCCACGAGTGTTGATCTCAAAGGAAATTCGACAAGCAATCCTGCAACAAAACTCGCAGACTCAACCCAAGGAAGTTCCCTCCGTCTTGCTAGTTGACGGGCCATTTCAACCAGTCAAGTTGCTTGAGCCGTACGAAAGACGATTACCTGCAAGCGACTTCGGTGAGCATTCTCTTATGCCGTCTAACCAATGTTCTGTACTCACTCAATCTGCAGACGCCAGGCAACAGCGTAGAGACGATGATCCAAAGTCGTTCTGAGTTGTCAAACATTGGGAAACCGCAAGGCCTCAAGCATCGAACATATGGTGTATGTTTGTCACTCTATTGTTATTCAGAAGCCTCACTCCATCTACAGGATACATACCGCAATAGCAATCAGCTCGACGAAGTAGTTCAGAAAGTCCCAAACTACTTACCGACGTCTACTCTATCATTGGTCTATCGTCTATGTACGTATCTCCTGGGGTTTCTCTAGCGATACCTAAGCTCATTTTTTGTAGGCTCATCCTTTGTAGCGTCATCGTTATAGATGGTGAGATGGCCGAAGATGGCAAGGACGCTCCAAATGCTGAGGTTAGCTCGCATTCAAGATACGTTTTTTACGATGCTAACAGTGAACAGTCTGTGTAGCAGAGTTGTGAACTCGATTATTCTCTCGACGATGAAGATTCGCACCTTTACTCCGCGAGACAAAGGTAAGCACTCGAGCCTGTCTTGGGTTCTACGATGGCTCTTTACGATGAGTTTGCACCTTCAGTTTCCTAGACGGTTCAAGCTACCATATTCCGTGATCGATGGCCGCGCTTTATCCAGCAGACAGCAACGGCAGGTCACTATTTTGTTCTTCTAAACTACGCTGTATTGATGAGAAATAAGGCCGACACCAAAAGATATACACACAAACTGATCGTCAGCGCCGTCCAGCTCCCTTCCGCAAGGTCCACAATAGCATCAGGAGACCATGCTTGAAGTACATTCGGCTGAACTTCTGGTGAGTCAATTTTCTGCGAGCGGCGAGCCTTGCTTGACTGATTTCTTCCCGAAGCCTACTAAGCTCGACAATGACGGTAAACGAGCGCAGATTCAAGTTATACCAAGCACAGGATATACGACGAAGCAAGCCAGTTCCAAAATATCTTTTTAGAGGAGAATTTGCAGCTGATTGCGCTGCGGCCAGCTCATCATCCGTGTCACGTCCGCGTGTCGTGACGTCGCATAGTCCCGATCATTCCCTCCCGTCGACGACGACTCCGGTCTGAACACGATGGCGAGCGTGTACATCTTAGAGATCGAACTGCCCGGGCCTTCATGTCATTTTTGGAATCTGGTCGGAGAATCGTATCCGCTGGAACTCTCACAACGTCAAACTTGGTCACGCTACAAGTACATTAGCTGGTGTAAGAAAAGATTTGATTGCTCGATCTATGGCGAAGTTATTTGCATCTCTAGTCTTGCTTTCCTTACCAGCACCTCGAGCTGAAGCGGTACTCAAGGCATCTTCCAAGGTCCGGATGACCATGGCCATCATTCTCGACAGATTTTCTGCTACTTCTGCGTGCTCTTATGTGTGTGCAACCACACCCGTGCTTTCACGCTCAACGCCGATCAACTTCTTATCATGAGATTTGTAGCCAACGTTTTCTTTCGCCTTCTCGTCGGTCCACTAGGGCAAAATCTCAAAACATTGAACGCGGGGAACTACTGTTTTCTTGATGCAGTGTTCGTGTTTCTGTGAAGCGAGAGATGGTCACGTAATCTCATTCCTTTCGTCTACTCCTCGACCTGCTTCTTTGCCGAGTTTTTTTCGCTACATGGCCAGTTGCGAGTATCAGTCGAGCTCTTGATACCCAGTTCTGGTTGGACAAGGTATGTTACTCTATTTGAATCTGCTTGGCTAGAATTCTCATATCTCACTGATTATGCAGACGTACTGCATGGTTGTGACGGCATCAGCGGGGTACTGCGAGATTGTTTTGCGCAAGAGCAGAACTCGGATTCTGCCTCAGTTCGTCCATTCGACACTAAATTCCACTCTACTATTCCGTTTCTACTATTCACTATTTGTCCCAGCTTCATATGACCATATGGCTCATCGGAACTTGACGAAGAGGATCAATGCGACGAACGCCTTTGATACCGCCTACACAAGTGATAAGCTTAGCACAACTGAGGAAATCAAACATTACACGAAGTCCGACGACCGCGACGCAGGTCCATCGACACCGTTTCCGCAATCATTATGCTCTGCTGCGCTCTCCGATAAGAGCCCATATCTGTGAACATCTGGGAATGGCACTCGGACTTCGAATGATTAGCTTTGCCGTGGCGGTGTCGGCTTCTTAGGCGTATTCGCTCAGATGGCGCCAATGACGAGCTCGCCGATGTGGTATGAGGGCGACCTTAATTATGGCGCTCGCACATAATCATTTTGAGAGCAGACTTCACGCCCTTCGTTGACGAGAAGCGCTCTTATCATCTGCCGCCGTTTTTCACCAGCCAAGATTTGCAACTGTACGGCCAGTTCGAAGCTCGACCACGGGGAGGGCGAAAATAGAAACTCGAAACAGGCGCAAGGTGGCGGATGATTATGTCTGCTGGTGCTCAATAACGATTCAGCCGGCCGCATTGACAATCTGGAACCAGGTAGCGCTTGTCCCAGCCAAGCGATGGGCTGACTTTCTCAAATATTCTGCTACATATATTGTATGGCGGTATGCGTATACACGTCTGCCACTCCTTGCATCTCTCCCTCCCCTCCCGTGCTTTCTTTTTTATCTGCATTCTAAACGGCTCACTCTCGATAATTGCAAATCTATGCTGACAGCACTGCGTTCGATGGCAACGAAATCATCGCATAATGTAATCCCCCGTTCTGCCTTCGGGCTACATGCTACCATTGTCTGTTTATTGTAAAGATACCACATCCATGTATTTCTGGTATTAGTAATTATAAATGTCTTATACAAGCGTTCCTAAGCAAACTATTTAGGCAACGGTATAATGGTCGTCGAACACACTCACGTGATCCGCCACAATCTTATACGGGTCCAACGCCATTGTGACATTCTCCTCATCTTTATCAATGACAAGAACCATCTCGTTTACTCATATAACCCACTCTCATAAGCATCTGTGACTATAGAGGATTTATACGTTGTCTCCTTGCTCCCTATATCAATTATACGATACAGCTCGTATCGAGCCGCAGTTCGCACAGAGATACAATTTCAATTTCCCCCCTTCTAAACGTTATGGGGAACACCGCCTCCTTTGCTTCGAGTCCGCCAGAATATCGAGGATGTGTCGAGGTCTTGCCCCGCAAGGCGACACACTCTGTGGCACTCACTAAATTGACGGTTCTATCGAGGGTACGTTTGTTTAAAACCGTCAAATTTCTGAAATCCCATCAAGAAAATCGGATATATATATACTAACAGCCTCATTTAGCTTCGTACACAGAACCTGCTCAACGATCCTGAAGATTCCGAGAAAGAGTATGATTTACTGGCGCCATGGACAACGGTACTAAGCAACGATCACATTGACGAGGCCTTCCTATATAAATCTCCTGACGGAAAATGGGTGCCATTCGAACACAGTACAAAGGCTGCGAATATAGTGGCAAGTACTAGGTACTTCATTTTTGAAAACGATGCAGGTTCTGACTGTAGCCTCTGATTATAGGCCGTGACCCACCGTCCCGTTCATGCTGCTAAAATACAAAATATCGACTGTGCTGAATACAAGACTGCTTTGAGAACGTACTCTGGGCTGTCGCCGAAACAAACAGAAGAGATCAGTGCGGATGAGGAGGTTGAAGCTGTGGAGGGTGTTTACGGTATGCTTTCGAGTTAGATACTTTCAGTGATTTGCATTCTAACATAGATTGTTAAAAGGAGACAACAGCCTTACGACTGTGAATACTGCTAGCTCCGTGGAGAATGTGAAGGGTATCCCAGAACTAGGCTCTCAGCTGCCAGTATCTCCTCCCGAGCTATGGGGCCCCGCAGTCTGGGAGGACTGGTACAACTCTATCGAACGGATTGTTATGGAGACAGAACAAGAAAGAGCACTCCGAATTTTGGACGAACCGCGCAAAGGACCGATCGGGCTGTCTTTAATCGAGGCCTACAGCTTGCACTACATCGACAACTTCTACTCCATATCCGTTGGACGCTTTCTCGACACTTAATGGACCGGAAAAAAAGGAAGATAAACCAGAGCAAGAGGCGGAGAAACATTGCCAGCCCGCCCAGATACAGGCCTTCGCCGCTCTCCGCTTCTTTCCTCCCAGGAAGCTTTGAGTTCGAGGGTGATAATATCGAGGAGAACACCGAGGAGGAGCTCGACTCCGACAGGCCCATAGCTATGATCTTTTCAAGGCGCGGCGCTCGCCTCGAGATCCCTAAGTTCGATGAGTTTTTGTAATCCACAACTACAACTGTATGTATCTCGCAGGCGGAACGCATGCTTCTGCCGTCGACGACAGCTTTGTACTGCCTATATGTACTATTGAATGACTTTGTATATCTTCATCACTTTCCTCCGGTCGAACTATCAGTCATTTCTCTCCCAGACAGTAGTACACTTATGGCATCTAGCATAAACTCCTTCTTATAAATGCTATACTAATAGCAGATCCTTTCGGGATAAGGTTTCTGCAAATTGCAATCATCAAAAGCATCTTGCTGGATATGAGACCAGAGATTATGCGGCCGAGCTTGAGTCGCGTCGCACTTGTCACAAATGCGACGAGTCTGAAGTGGTATATAAAAAACAACGAACATTTGACGCGGCATCACCAACCAGACATTGTAACAGATTCTTGTTAGATATAAATGTTCGGAGACTTAGTTTGAATACAGACAACACAACTGCGAAACAAAAACAAGATCATAGTCCAGTAAACACGCTGAGGTTACACTAGTCACGAAAGCAGAAATCGAGGTAACAAAGGGGGGAAAAGGTGATAAATGGGTAGGGGAATAGAAAGTCGCGAAAAAATTCGGTATTCAAAAGATGCAGACAACATAAACGAGGAAATAAATAGAGATCAAGACAGACCAAACACGCCAAGGTCACATACACACCGGACGCGAAGGCGGAGAAAACAGCTGTACAAATCGTGGAAACAAATGGAAGGGAATCCGGCGATGATGAAGATGACATACGAGACGGGTGCGGGATTCCCCTATTTCTTCTTGCCCTTTCCTCTCTCGCGCTCTTTGATTGGCACCACAGAGCCTGGGTGATCTTCCCTGCAATGCCGTTGCATCGCGTCAAAGCGACTGTATGTCAAGTCACAGTATACGCATCCGACCCTTCCGCTCGCCCCGCCGCCAGGCCCGCGCGGACATCTGGCTTTGTGCCGTGTGAGGTCACTACGATGCGCACATGAAGCTTCGCACCCGGGGTAATCGCAGTGGAATCGTGGACCTTCCGGCTTCTCAGACGGACTCGCTGCAGCCTGAGGAGCGGCTTTCGCTGTGTTCTTGGCCTTTGGCGGCCTTGCCTTGTCCGCGCGAGCAGCCTTGGTCGTCTTCTCTGTCCTCGACGGTCCCGCCTCGCTCGCGCGAGTATTTGCTACGGCTCCCCGACTCGAGCCCTCAATGAATTCGGGCATTACATACGCCTGGGCATCGTTCCCGCACGGTGGGAAACCGGGGAAGGCAGGGAGGGTGAAGAGGGTGGGAGGGCAGTCCTCCTGCGATGGGTTGGGAGCCCTTGGTTCGGGTACTCTGAAAGCGTCTTCGGGCACACCGTACGGGTTCGCTGCGGCCTGCCGAGCTGCCTTCGTCGTCTTTATATTCTTCGATGGCCTTGCTTTGCTCGCCCGAACGGCCTTCGTTTTCTTATCCGTCCTGGACGGAACCGCCTTGCTTGAACGTGAAGGACTTGCTGCTGAAGCTCCATTGCTCGAGCCTTGAACGAATTCGGGCATGTCATGTGCCTGAGGATCGTTCCCGGACGGTGGGAAACCTGGGACGGCAGGGAGGGTGAAGGGGGTGGAACGGTGGTGGGATGAGGTAGGAGCTCTTGATTCGAGCATCCCAAACGCGTCTTCGGGTTCATCGTACGGGCTTTCTGCAGTCAGACGAACGGCCTTCGTTGTGTTCTTCGCCTTGCTCTTGCGAGTGGCCTTCGTCGACTTCTGCGTTCTCGACGGTCCCGCCTTGCTCGAACGAGGAGCGTTTGCTGCTGCAGCTCCACTGCTCGAGCCTTGAACGAACTCGGGCATGTTATGTGCTTCGGAACTGTTCCCGGACGGTAGGAAACCTGGAACGGCAGGGAGGGTGAAGGAGGTGGGACGGTGGTCCTGGTGCGTTGGATACGGAGGGCCGATGGAGCGACTGAGCGAGATCTGCTGATGGCTTGCTTGAGGATTGCTAGGAGGGCTTTCCGACGGCGGAGTCGGGTAGGCCCTCTCTGCGGGCAGCATAGCCGGGAGAGTGTCGGGCCCGGGATACAAGTCCCATTGATTATCTATGGTGCGTGCATTAGACAAGTCAAATAAGTGTTTTTACAAAGGACATACAGTTCGAATTTCGTCCTAATTCGAGAACCCCACCTGCTTCGACTTCCTCCTGACTTCCGATCGAGGCGGTAGTGGCGGGGTTTAGCATTAGCAGAGCGGGGTCAATACAGTCGGAGGCCGTGAACTCTTCCGTCCTGTGGAAAAACTCGTCTACTAGAATACCCGTGTCGTGCAAAGGATTGTCGTTCGGGCGATTGTCATGCGGAGAATTGTAGCTTTGACCGACTGTCGCTCCAGCCTAACAAAGCGCATTATCAGCATCCAAGTCTATGTCAAAGAGAATCGTGCAAAAAATGTACAAGAATTTGAGCGGTGCTGAATAGAATAGACACAAAGTTGCAGTCCGAGGAGGCCACTGGGACCAGCGGCGCATCAGGATTTCCAGGTAGCTGTGAAGAAGGCATGTTTGTAAGAGGAGAAGATGAGGGAAGAAGGACAGATGTGAGGGGAAGGTGTGAGTGGATGGATGAAAGCGCGAACGAACGAAGATGTTGACTTGGCCACACGAATTTATGTGTGACGTCCCGTGACTGCAACCCGAACGAACCCCCCGAGAACCAGGTCTTCAGTAACAACCATCGACATTTCTAGCTCCGAACCCGGCCAGTAAGACGCCCAAGTTACAAAGATAGGTATCTGTGTGTCGACGAGCTTTCTAGTCGAGTTGAGAATCATTTAAACAGGCTCAGTCGCCGAGCCACAATGGCTCCGCGGACGACGATTCAGCATATCCTATCGGGAAACATGAGAAAAGCGCACCTTTGCTTTGATTTTATCTTAGACTTGAGGTATGTACTGGATCATTTGTCCTCCAATCTCGCGCGAGGGAACTGAGAGTTGATTGTGACAGCGACCCTTCAAGTAAGTGCGATATCAAGCTCAGGATCTCTAGGTTCATCTTGTTGCTTCGTATTGCACCAGCTGGTAGTTTCAACCTGTCGAGGAAGATAGAAATCCACCGTTGCTTAGACCTGTGGTGCGGACTTGCAGCTCAGTACCATCGCCCTGCGCGGAAATTCACGAGCCTTGACTCAAAGGAAACTCGACAAGCAACGCTGCATAACTCGCGGTCTCAGCTCAAGGAAGTTCCCTTCGTCTTGCTACTTGACGGGCCGTTTCAACCAGTCAAGTTGCTTGAGCCGGAAAATAGACGACTCCCTGCATGCGACTTCGGTGAGCATTCTCTTATGCCGTCCGGCCAATGTTCTGCACTCACTCATTCTGCAGACGCCAGGCGACATCGCAGAGACGGTGAATCAAGTCGTTTCGTGTTGGGTTATCAAGCATTGGCCATGCGGAAAGTCCTTAGCATCGAACATATTGTGTGTCTGTCATTCTATTGTTATTGTTATTCAGAAGCCTAACTCCATCTACAGGATACATATCGTAATAGCAATCAGTTCGACGAACTAGTTCAGAAAGTCCCAAACTACTTACCGACGTCTACTCTATCATTGGTCTATCATCTATGTACGTATCTCCTGGGGTTTCTCTAGTGATATCTAAGCTCATTCTGTGCAGACTCATCCTTTGTAGCGTCATCGTACTAGATGGTGAGGTAGCCGGAGATGGCAAGATGGCAAGGACGCCCCAAATAATCAGGTTAGTTCGCATCCGGGATACGTTCTCTACGATGCTAACGGCGGATGGTCTGTGGAGCAGAGTTGTGAGTGAACTCGATTTCTCTCTCGACGTTGAAGATTCGCACCTTTACTCCGCCAGTCAAAGGTAAGCACTCGAGCCTGTCTTGGATTGTACGATGGCTCTTTATCGTAAACTTGCACCTTCAGTTCCCTAGATGGTCCAAGCTACCATATTCCGTGACCGATGGCCGCGCTTTATCCAGCAGGTCACTATTTTGTTCTTCTAAGCTACGCTGTATTGATAAGAAATTGGGCCGAAAACAAAATACAAACTCACTAGCTTCACCGTCAACGCCATCCAGCACCCTTCTGCAAGGTCCACAATAGCACCATACGGGCTCCATGGCTGAAGTGCATTGTCGAGGCTTCTGGTGAGTCAAAAATCCGCGAGCGGCGAGCCTTGATTGATTTCTTTCTCGAAGCCGACTGAGCTCGACAATGACGGTAAACGAGTGCAGATTCAAGATATACCGAGCACAGGATATACGACGAAGCAAGCCAGTTCCAAGATATCTTTTTTAAGGAGAATTTGCAGCTGATTGCGCTGCGGCCAGCTCATCATCTGTGTCACGTCCGCGTGTCGTGACGCCGCATGGTCCCGATCATTCCCTCTCCCGTCGACGACGACTCCGATCTGAGCACGATGGCGGCGTGTACATCTTAGGGACCGAACTGCACGGGTGTCCATGTCTTTTTGGAATCTAGCCGAGAATCGTGTCCGCTGGAACTTTCACAACGCAACTTCGTCACGCCACAAGCACACTGCGTCCACTGTTGGTAGTCCATCCCGAGATCCTTTTGTCGTGTGGCAGTTTCGATGAAAAGAAATGAGACATCATCAGTTGGTGTAAGGGCTAGATTTGACCGCTCGATCTACGGCGAAGTTGCCTACCGTCTCAACATCTACCGTTCTTCCGATCGTTGACTGGTTTCTTTGCATTCCCCTGACTTGAGTCATCATTTCTTCTTTCTGAAGGTGTCCATCAAACGTGGCTTCACTTAAGTGGATACCTTACTCTGTTGATATATGTCAGCCTTCATTTCTCTGGCTTACTTTTCTTACCATCGCCTCGAGCTGAAGCGGTACTGAGGCTCCTTCCAAGGTCCGGATGACAATGTCCACCATACTCGACGGATTTTTTGCTACTTCGGCGTACTCTTATGTGTGTGCAACCACTCCCCTGTTTTCACGCTCAACACCTGTCAAACTCTTAACATGAGCTTTGCGCCGATGTTTTTCTCGCCTTCTCGTCGGTCCACTAGGGCAAAATCTTAGAACGTTAAACATGGGGAATTACTGTTTTCTTGATGCAGTGTTCGTGTTTCTGTGAAGCAAGAGATGGTCGTGTAAACCCATATGGCCTATCAAAACTTAAAGGAGAGGATCAACGCAACGAGCGCCGTCGATGCGGCCAGCGCAAGTAATAAGCCCAGCGCAAATGAAGAAATCGAACATCACATGAAGCGATCCCATTTTCCCAACCTTCAAGCTCTGCTGCGCTCTTCGATAAGCGCTCATATCTGTAATTATCTGTGAATGGCATTTGAATTTCGGATGATAAGGTTTGTCGTGACTGCTGTCTTCTGAAGCGTATTCACTCAGATAACCCAGTGAAGAGCTCGCTGACGTGGATGAGGACGGCTTTAATATGTCGCGACCACATGGTCACTTTGAGAGCCCTATCATCGAGTCTTGCCTTCTTGATGTACTCTTTTATTTGCCGTACTGCAACGGGCGATGATGACCATGTGCCTAGCAATGACGTGCTGGAAGTTCTCAAACTTTACGAGTGTAGGTGGCGTGCGTCGGAAGTCATATGTAGACGCTCGTCTTTTGGTGTGTGTTTGTTGTCCTCCTCGTCTTGATGTTAATCTCTTCACCCGAGATCCTCAGATACGGCTCGACCATCGTCTCTATCGATGCGAACGTTTGAACCTCGTTTGTCAGAACCTCCGATTTCAGTATCCAAGTTTTCACCGTAAAGTGTAAGGTATACATTGCTTCAGAGTATGTCATAGCTTTAATTGATCTTCGATGTTACTCCAGTGCTGCATCATGTTTATGACTCATCACGAAT